>JAKCPI010021042.1:0-24531 GCA_023213315.1 Euborellia annulipes
AAAGTCTAGAATGTAATGGAACAAGTTCCGTGTATTCCTATGGGGGAACACTAACGCCATCTCTTGCCGCCTCAAGTCAATCGTGTTTTAACGGTTTTTCGAGACGCGCACCTTAATGTGTCACCTCAAGTTGCTCTATCTTTAAATCTCATTTAACCCATTAAAGCGAAGTCTCCCAAAAAAATAAGAAAAATTAAATTCAGATTTTTCAAATATTTTTAATTCTATTTCGTAGATAAGAATGAGTTCTATCTTTAATTTCAAATAAACTTTTCTCTATTTTAACGTTTTAATAAAATATTTAGGGTTTGAACGTGTATATTATTCTTTTCTTTAAATATAAAATTCTAATTAACGGATTATGCTAGAAACATGAAATTTTTTTAAATAGATTCTTTGAAACAATACCGTGGGCATTCTTTTGTGATATTTTGAAAAAGGCTTTTAGTTTTTAAATAAATTAAGTTTGAATATATGGGTCATTTTTTTATTTTTTTTTTTTAAGTCCGATTAAAAAAAAACTAAAAGCCTTTTTCAAAATATACCAAAAGAGTGCCCTCGGTATTGTTTCAAAGAATCTTTTAAAAAAAATTTCATGCTTCTAGCATCATCCGTTAATTAGAATTTTATATTTAAAGCAAAAGTAATATTTTTTTTACAAATTTTTTATCATCTAGTGCTGTTCTCTGCGGGTTTTTGCTTTCTCTTACCTCTATATATGTATATATAGAGAGAGAAATTATTATTATTATTATTATTATTAGGAGTTTAGGGCGCTTCGACATCCTTGGCCATTCGCGCCACACGCAGATATGAACAAACTATTGATACAAATATGAATAACAATCCATAAATAATTAACAATAGACTACAAATCCATAAGCAACCAAATAAACTATAGACATAAACAGTTGATAGATATACATAAATAAACAGGTTAACTATAAATATATAGATATACAAATAAATATCACAGTCCAAATGCTCATCATCACCATCACTGCCAGTTCAAGGAGAAATTATACTTTATCAAATAGATGTATTCTCTTCAAAAACTCAAATAAGTCATCATATGCCTCCTCATTAGTCAGTAGATCCTTAAGAGATCTGCCCTCTATACTACACCGCTCCCTCTGTATCTTATAGAGTGGACACTCAGTGAGAACATGAGCCACGTCAATTCTCTCGTTACAACTTGAGCACCAAGGGGCATCATGCCCCCTAAGCAAATGCCCATGAGAAAAGTAACAGTGCCCAATCCTAAGGCGACTGATGATGACTTGCTTTCTCCTGCTCATGCTCAACTTTCTCAAAGGTGAAATAATAGGCTTCATTCGCTTGAGAAAATTATTTTCTAATGCATCCCATTCGCTTTGCCACTCTTTAAAAATAATTCCTCTATTGAACACTTTCAAATCCTGCCCAATGCATTCGGTAAAATCATAACTCAGTTTAGCAGCACCTTCCTTCGCTAAAAGATCCACTGCTTCATTATCCGATATATTTTTATGGCTAGGAACCCACATGAAATATATCAACTTGCCAGAAGAAATCATATCCTTAAGAATTATTCGTATTTTCTGAACAATCGGATGTTGAACGAACAGGTTATCCAGTGCCCTAAGGGCACTTTGAGAATCAGAGACGACGATGATCTTCCTCAGATTTCCCTTCCTCGAGGAGAGCAAAGCAAGCTCTATCGCTTTCAGCTCTGCAGTAAAAATACTACTGATGGAGGACAATTTGAAAAACTTAGACTCGTTCACTGACTTAAAAGCACAACCCACTCCATTACACATCTTAGACCCATCGGTGTAAATCGGAGAGAACCCAGGATATCTACCTAGAGTTTCACTAAGAACCTTAATATAAACTACGCTGTTAGTCTCTTTCTTCGGGTACCTTAACAGATCCCAGATAATCACAGGTCTAATGATATCCCATGGGGGTAGTGGAGAATTAATCAAAACAATCTGTTGTTCAAGATGCTTACGAATAACACTTGTTTCATTCTCCATTCTGACCGCCAAAGGCTTTGTACTGCGCACTTTCTGTTTGAACTTACTAAAGTTCCGGGGAATATGTATATAATTATAGGTAGGATGGGTGGGGAATGATTTCAATTTTATTATGTAGTTCATTGCCAGTACGTCTCTCCTTACTCTAAGCGGCGGCTCTCCTGACTCAGCCAAAAGGCTGACTATCGGACTCGTTCTTAAAGCCCCTAAAGCAATCCTGATACCCAGATTATGAACCGAATCCAGCTGCTTCAATACACTCTGGCTGGCAGAGGCATATACTGGAGCTCCATAGTCCAGCTTGCTCCGAGTGAGGGATCTATATATACGCAATAAACTCGTCGAGTCTGCTCCCCAGTTCGTATTGGACAATACCCTAAGGAGGTTAATTGATTTAAGGCACCTTGTCTTAAGACTCCGAATGTGTTCCTTCCAATCCATCCTTTTGTCAAAGACCAACCCCAAGAATCTGGTGGTATCCTTATAGGGAATTAGACTGTTCTCCAACCTAAGGGAAGGGTTTATACACCCGCGCCTACGTCTACAAAAATTAATAGCACACGTTTTAGTGGAAGAAAACTTGAACCCATTTTCGGTAGCCCATTTATGCAATGAGTCTATACACTTCTGGAGCTTCGCTCTAACATAGTCCAGACTAGTTGATCTAAGGTATATCGCAAGATCATCAACGAAGAGGGAATGCTTTATAGGAGAACGTACCAAAGAAGAAACATCATTAATAGCTATCGAAAACAAAGTGCAACTAAGTACAGACCCCTGGGGTATCCCGTTCTCCTGACAGTGAACCCGGGAAAGGGTGTTACCCACGCGGACCTGAAAGGTTCTCTCAGAGAGAAAGTTTTTTATAAAAAATGCAAGGTGACCCCTAATACCCCAATCATAAAGTATCCTTATTATACGATAACGCCAAGTAGTATCGTAGGCTTTCTCGAGGTCAAAGAAAACAGCAACTGTTTGTTGATTATCGAGAAACCCACTTTGGACATAGCTCTCCAATCCGGCAAGATGGTCCAAGCAGGAACGACTAGCTCTGAACCCACACTGACTATTCGATAGAAGATTGCGATCCTCCAATATCCAAATTAACCTCTTATTGATCATCCGTTCCATTAACTTACACAGACAGCTCGTCAATGAGATCGGACGGTAACTTTCAACCGAATGGGGGTCTCTGCCCTGCTTGAGAATGGGGATGAGAACAGCCTTCTTCCATAAATCGGGAAATAAATCCCGTTCCCATATAGCATTGATTAAACCAAACAGGGCATCCTTTGCTGTAGTGTGCATATTTTTAAGCATGAGATTATGGATCCTGTCAACCCCAGGTGAGGTATTTTTAGAGTTACGGAGAGCAAACTCAAACTCATCCCTAGTAAAAGGCTTATTGTAAGCCTCGCAACCAACTGAATCGAAGTCAAGCCTAGTTCTTTCAGCTAAAGTCTTGATTCGTAAGAAACTATCCGAATAATTTGAGGAGGATGAGACTTTAGAAAAATGATCCGCGAAACAATTCGCCACTTCATACGGATTATCCAATTGTATCCCATTGTGCACTATTGGTCTCAGTAGGCATTGCCTTCCCTGTATTTTCTTAACCTTGTCCCAAACAACTCTACTTGATGTTTTGAACGTGATGGATGAAACATATTTTTCCCAGGAACTCCTTTTGGCTTCTTTTATTACCAACTTCGCATGAGCTCTAGCCTTCTTAAAATATATCAGATTTTCCGTCGTAGGACACCTCTGAAACTGCCTTAAAGTATATTTCCTCTCAGCTATAACAGATGCGACCTCAGTTGACCACCAAGGTACCGGCGCTTGCTTAACCATCGTTTTTGATCTTGGAATGGACGCGTCCGCAGCCCTTAAAATATTTTTGTAAAGAGCATCCAACATAACAGGGATATCATCCTTCACAGCAGACGTAACACACGAGAGTCTCTCAAAGAGGAACCAATTCGCTCTCTCAACCAGCCACCTTGAATGAACCCTATGAGCAGCTGACTTCTGGAAATAATTGAGGATAATTGGAAAATGGTCTGAGCCACAAAGATCGTTATGTACTCTCCAAAGGATCCTATTATGCAGGGACGGGGACGAGAGAGACAGATCTACGGCTGAGAAGGTGTTATGGGTACTAAAATGGGTAGGAGAGCCAGTATTCAACAAAGCTATATTATTATCAGATATGAGATCCTCTACGATCTTACCCCTAGGTGATAAGCCCTTGTCTCCCCATAGCAAGCTATGCGCATTAAAGTCTCCAAGAATGAGGAATGGAGTGGGAAGTTGATTTACAATGCATTCCAATTCATTTTTACACAAAGTTTGTGATGGTGGTATATAAATGCTACAGATTGTAACTTGAGGTGAACCAACGCGTACTGCTAGAGCCTGATAGTGTGTATTTAAGTTAATCGGTGAAGAAACCAAACTTTCACGAACTAGAATAGAGACCCCACCATGTGCCTTCTGCCCCTGATCAATGTCTCTTCTAAAAACTTTGAAACCCTTTAACGTAACGGTCTGACGGGAGCGCGTATGCGTCTCCTGCAGACAAAAAGCAATTGGATCGAGGGACTTAACCATTAGTTTAACTTCATCTATCTTTGAGAAATATCCATTCACATTCCACTGAATAATATTACATGTGCTACTAGCCATAACACTCAGCAAGTGAGTTACAACGAAAAAATAGAATATAAATATAGAGCTGTTTTACAAATACTACAAATGTGAGTGGATCGAAGCAGCTCAAATACACACTATACCAACTCTCGATATGCCCAATCACCTACGTTTACCTTTCCCCGTTCTCTGGTTTGTACTCACAGACTCTTTGCTACCCTTGGAGTAAGGTTTACTGTCCAAAACACTTCTCAGGTTAATCTTCAATGAAGGAACGGAAGGCCTAGATCCTCCCGAGGTACCCACTAACGGAACCGGAGGTGGTGGGAGAGCTTCCTCTCCATCAAACTCCATTACCGCAACCTCTTCACTATGGGTTTGCTCACCGGTATTGATTGTACTTTCAGGAACTATTTGGTTAATTTTACTTGTCAGAAAAGCTATCTGCTTGGTCAGATCTTGAATGATCTTTTTCAGCTCTTCACACGAACCACACTGCTTTCCTTCCTCAGTCACAGAGGCATATGAATTTTTGGGGATCTTCTCTTCAAGTTGTTTCCTAGCTGCGAAGTAAGATATATTCTGGTTCAAAGAAGCACTTATTATCTCTTTCTCTCGAAGATAACTAGGGCACGCACGAGAAAAAGCTGGGTGCTCACCTTTACAGTTAACACATCTCGGAGAACGAGCGCATGCCTGGTCTTTATGAGCCGGTTCACCGCAAATTCCACAGACCTCTACGGCTGACGTACAACGGGTTGTCGTGTGACCAAAAACTTGGCACTTGAAACACCTCATAGGAGGGGGTGTATATCTTCTGACTGAAAGGTTATGATATCCCGCTTTTATCCATAAGGGAAGAACTGAGGTGGAGAACGTTAGAACCAACAAAGGGGTCGTCACCGCCTCACCACTCCTCTTGCTAGTTATCTTATAGATGTCAATCACATTCTGCTCCTTCAACTCTAGCAAAAGTTCTTCCTTTGGAATGTCAACTAAATCCACACAATACACAACCCCTTTTGAAGTGTTAAGTCTGATATGAGGCTCGACTTTTATCGGAATATCATCTGAGAGCTTAGTCAGTTTCATAAGGGAAGCAGTTTGCTTGTCAAAAAAAGTCTCGATTAAGATGGATCCGTTTTTCATTTTTTTAATTTGCTTTACCTTTTCGCCAGCGTGATAAGTAATTACTCTATTTATTAAAAAAGGTGACACCTTTAATAAATTTCTTGACTTGTCTTGATGACTCATTACCAAGAACCGAGGCAAGGGAGATAAATTATTTGCGTCGCTCATTTTCTTTAAATTAATCTGTTCGGAGTAAACAATATTTTCAGGGCTCGATTGTCGGACTCGCTTGAGGTTCCCACTAGGACGGGGAGCCGCTCCCAACTCTAGGGAGGAGGATCCATCGCCCCCCTCCCCCCAAATCGGGACATGGACTCCCTCCCGTCCCGCCTGATGTCTTACGACAAAGGTTAAAAAAATGAGAAATATCCTGACCAACGGGATGGAGATAAATTCAATTTACGCACACTCAAATACTATCAATAAAACGAGAAATTAAAAAAAAAAAAAGAAAAACAGAAAAAATAAACGCAATATGATTATCTGCAATCGCAGAGCAGACGGCCGGCACGTCCAGTCGCAACCAAAACACTCACAAGACTGAGAGAGAAATTATTGGATTCATGTCAAAAATTCGATGTCGAGATTTTGATGGATATACACGTTTTGAGGTCCCCTAAATCCAAAAAAGTGGTTTTCGCGACGTTAAAGTTTCACTTTAAAAAACGGTTGATTCATTGTTAGCTATGTATTTTTTTATTAGTAAGTGAGTTAGTAATAACTCTTAATAAGTAATAAAATATTGCAAATGATTACTACGGCCAAAAACGAATTTGAATTTATTTAATTATTTCACGTTAATTTTTATATCGAGTCACCCAGTCAAAAAAAATTCTATGACACCAAATGTACAAACTACTAAAAAAAACTTGCTCGTTTCATTAGCTATCCAAAAAGGTACAATAGTCAATATTTTTATGAGAGAACCACAATCAAAACTCTTAGGTAGGATGTATCCAATAAAAAAATCGAATAAATTTGGAAATTTGAAATAAAAGAAGTGAATTGATTAAGTAATAATATTTTTATTTTTTTCAGGTTCACCTCAATATAAGACTTTAAACGAAAATCTTTATATTAATAATATGAATATATTTATTTGGGGTCCAGGCATTCTGATTTGGACATAATTAATTTATTAATAACATAGGCGCCGGAACTGGGGGGGGGGGGGCAAGGGTACATTGCAAACAAATACAAACAAATGTGACAAACTATGATTAAATTATATTCGGAAAACAATTATTTCAAATCTGTCTATGCTCAAATATAAATTATTTTAGAACAACTCTATTTATTTATATAAACTGTATACAAGCCCCCGGGTGTGGCGTAGTAGGTAGCGTGCCTACCTCCTATACCAAACGTCGCGGGTTCGGACCCAGGCAGTCCGATGATTTTATTTAAGCCATTTGGATACCAGATGGCTTAAATAGAAATGCCTGAACCCACAATAGATATATTCTCTACAACGGTTATCGTCAACGTCTTATATGGCCTAAGTTGCCGAAAAGACTGTGTGAATGTGTGTGTGAGTGTGAGTGTGAATGAGAAAAAAGTGTGAATGTTTAAAAAAAAAAAAAAAAAACTGTATACAAGTATATATACAAACATATATATATAAACAGTAACAATATACAAACATCTTCCCTTTTTACTTTCTCTTACCTATGTATATATGTAATATATATATAGAGAGAAAGTATTGGTTTCATGTCAAAAATTCGATGTCGAGATTTTTATGGATCTTCACGTTTTGAGGTCCCCTGAATCCAAAAAAGTGGTTTTCGCGACATGGTCTGTCTGTGGGGGGGGGGGGGGGTGGGTGGGTGGGTGGGTGGGTGGGTGTGTGGGCGTGTGTTCAATTTTAAGCATGAAGGAATTGAGCTACGAGGTTGAAATTTTATATTTAAGTTAAACACCCCCCGGGACCGGAAAAATAAGCTTTTGAATCAAAATCGGCCAAAGAGTACTAGTACTTTACTGATGTACTTTTTCAGTTTTTTTCGATTTTCTCAAAATTTGCTCCAACGATTTTTTTTAAAATTCAAAAATCAATTATTTTTTAGATTCTCTTTAAAATGTATATACTCATTTTGGAATTGAAATCTTCTGAAGACCACTTTACTCTTGTATTTCATAGGGAAGATAGGAGAAATGGTTGCCATGGTAACAAAATATAAATATTTTCCCATGCTTATAAATTTTACATCTGAATTCATATGTTCCGTACTGTCGGGAACTAAATATATGTCGACACAAAAAATCTGGTGTGACAAGCACAGAACACAACTTTCGATTACCGAAGGTAAGAGAAAGTTGTGTGCTGTGCGCCAGTCACACCAGATTTTTTTACTTTCTCTTACCTATGTATATTTATTTATTTATTTATTTATTTAACACAAACAGAAATGTTCTGGGACATTGTCCCATAGAACATATGTATATAAAATTTTCTTTTCTTCCTTTTTTTTTTTTTTCTTTTTACATTGTACACATAAATTATTATAGATTTTGTAAAAATGCAAATAAACGATTCTTGAAGACTGCAAGGGTGCGGGACTCTCTAATATCCGGAGGAAGAGAGTTCCACAGACGACAGGACGCGACCGGAAAGGACCTCGCATACATGTCCGTATTCCGATGTTAGGTCATTGTAGACAACACAACAATAATTCAGATGGGGAAATATCAATGTTTTTACCAAACGTTCCCTAAGGGATTGATTTAGGAAACTTTGATTTAGCTTTAACTGACAGAGCGTCCTATTTATTTTATTTATAATGTGTATTGTGTTGCCATGCCAGCTAAGAGTGTTGCTGATTCTTACACCCAGGCTTGTAACAATATATATATGTAATATATATATAGAGGCCCTCGGGGCATGGCGTAGAGGTTAGCGTGCTAACCTCGTATACCAAACGTCGCGGGTTCGGACCCCAGGCAGTCCGATGATTTTATTTAAGCCAATTGGATACCAAATGGCTTAAATAAGAATGCCTGGACCCCATATATGTATATTTATCAATAACGGTTATCGTCTAAAGCAGTGGTTCCCAACCTGGGGGCGATCGCCCCCAAGGGGGCGATTTGGGTTTTCAGGGGGGCGATAAATAAGCGGGGGGCGATGAGTATTCCTAGGGAGAAAAATTATTAGTTTACTAAAATTTAAAAAAATAAAAATCAAAGAGAAAAATCTCCTATTTACAGGATGGTCAGGATAGAAGAGGACAAAATATTATCATAAAAATAAAATAGTCTGAAGATAATTCAGATCTAGAATTGAAACGTCACTTTTAGCTCAAATCTTAAATTTCAATTTAAAAAAGTCATTTTCTTGAATTTTTTTTCTCATGGGGCCCGGGTCCTTTAAGCTCAAATCAAGTTTGATCTTTTTTACGACTCAGAATAGCTAAAAATGCAGATTTCAGTGGCTAATTTTCAAAAAATTTTCCATACCCCCAGATTCCCCCGGAAATCTTCTGTCCAGATCTGGCCTCGATAAATTAAAACTTTGTAACTCTTTATTTAGGAAATTTTGAAAAAATTTATATAACTTTATTTAAATAAATATTGTAAGCTATGTATAACTATTTCAAAAGTTGTTTCAAAAACAGTGTAAAAAAGTGTTGGCATGAAGGCCACAATAGCCTTTTACATACTAAAAAAAAACTTTAAGTTTTTTTTTTGGGGGGGGCCCTATTACTAAGTAGCCCCGGGGCCTGTCAAGTCTGTCTGCGGCCCTGTATATAGGCCTACGGTAATCAAATTGTTTAAAATAATACAACTGCTTTATTATTTACACTTTACTTCAAATTAAAATTAGGCATACAATGAAAATGTAAAGGGGGGCGATAGGTGTTAGTCAATCTCCAGAAAGGGGCGATGGGTCAAAAAAGGTTGGGAACCACTGGTCTAAAGTCTTAAATGGCCTGAGTTGCCGAAAAGACTGTGTGAATGTGTGTGTGAGTGTGAGTGTGAATGAGAAAAAAGTGTGAATGTTTTTATAAAAAAAAAAAAAAAAATATATATATAGAGATATAGAGAGAAAGTATTGGATTCATGTCAAAAATTCGATGTCGAGATTTTGATGGATCTTCACGTTTTGAGGTCCCCTGAATCCAAAAAAGTGGTTTTCGCAACATGGTCTGTCTGTGTGTGTGTGGGTGGGTATGTGTGTGTGTGTTCAATTTTAAGCATGAAGGAATTGAGCTACGAGGTTGAAATTCTATATTTAACTTAAACACCCCCGGGACCGGAAAAATAAGCTTTTAATCAAAATCGGCCAAAGAGTACTAGTACTTTACTGATGTACTTTTTCAGTTTTTTTCGATTTTCTCAAAATTTGCTCCAACGATTTTTTTTTAAATTCAAAAATCAATTATTTTTTAGATGCTCTTTAAAATGTATATTCTCATTTTGCGATTGAAATCTTCTGAAGACCTCTTTACTCTTGTATTTCATAGGGAAGATAGGAGAAATGGTTGCCATGGTAACAAAATATAAATATTTTCCCATACTTATAAATTTTACATCTGAATTCATATGTTCCGTACTGTCGGGAACTAAATACATGTCGACACAAAAAATCTGGTGTGACAAGCACAGAACACAACTTTCGATTACCGAAGGTAAGAGAAAGTTGTGTGCTGTGCGCCAGTCCCACCAGATTTTTTCTTTTAACCTGGTCGCACAGCACACAACCCCTTTCTCTTACCTTCGGTAATCGAAAGTTGTGTACTGTGTTTGTCACACCAGATTTTTTGTGTCGACATGTATTTAGTTTCCGACAGTACAGTACATTCGATTTTCAAGATGTAAAATTTATAAGTATAGGAAAATATTTATATTTTGTTACCATGGCAACCATTTCTCCTATCTTTTCTATGGAGTACAAGAGTAAAGTGGTCTTCAGAAGATTTCAATCACAAAATGAGAATATACATTTTAAAGAGAATCTAAAAAATAATTGATTTTTGAATTAAAAAAAAAAAAAATCGTTGGAGCAAATTTTGAGAAAATCGAAAAAAACTGAAAAAGTGCATCAGTAAAGAACTAGTACTTTTGGGCCAATTTTGTTCAAAAGCTTCGTGTCACTTTTCATGGGGATACCTAACTTTAATATAAAATTTCAACCTCCTAGCTTTTTTCGTTCTTGAGATATTTTGTTCACAGACAGACACACACATAGACTGACAGACACACAGACAGACCATGTCGCGAAAACCACTTTTTTGCGTTCCAGCATCCCCTGGAACCCCGGGAGGTGGTAGATCGCGCGACCCTGAGCGCTACCATCCCCGGGTAGGGGATGAGGGAGGGCAATAGATGGAGGAGAAATTTAGAAGGCGGTCAGTCAGTCTCGAGTGGAGTCTCAAAAAGTGCAGTGTGCACGATGTAATAGAGTCTCGAGTTGAGTCTCAAGGAGAGTAGTTGTAAGGATTGCGCCCCAGTCACCCCGAAGCGTGGATTCAACCCATCATTTAAAATAAATAAATAGATCTATATAAAAGAATTTAAAAAAGTGTGTTTATACTTTTCAATACCCCCCTCCTCCCCATAACCTGTCGGAACCAAAGGAGGCCTGCGTCGAGGAGCAACAAGGGATTTTCGCCTTCTCTAGATCAGCCGCTCGGTCATTAGGAGGTGGGAAAACGTTACACAGGGGACCTCAAAACGTGAAGATCCATCAAAATCTCGACATTGAATTTTTGACATGAACCCAATACTTTCTCTCTCTATATATATTAGCATATATATAGAGGTAAGAGAAAGTAAAAACAATTAACAATTCAATCATTCTTATTTTTTTCACACTCTTCTTCCAGACCGTAACACCATCGGTTGTCTTGGCTCAATTTGTCTTCTCCTCATTGGTTGCTGATCCACTTCTCTTCTCACTTGTTCCTCTCGACTCTCTTCATTTGATAAATCTATATCATCACCTCTATACCACTGCCACTCCTCTTCTTCTCTTGCCCGTCTATCCGGCCTCAAATGAATTCTATTTCTTCGGCATATTCTTCCTTTTACCTTTACCAAATACGCCCTGGGGGCCACTTTCCTAATGCATTTTCCTAGAAACCACTTTCCTGCTTCTGGTCCTACCATTTCTTGCACCCATACTCCTTCATTTTCTTTAATTTCAGGCAATTCAACAGCTCCTTTATCATATAATCTTTTCATTCTACTAGCTTTTAAATCTTTCTTCTCTATCACATTCCTCTGTACTTTTGGTTTCAACCAACTATCTTTCATTGGCAACATATTGTTCGTTTTCCTTGAAAACAGACGTTCATTTGGACTTGCATTGATACCTTTTGTTGGAGTGTTCCTCCAATCTAAAAGTGCTTTCCAGAAATTGGTTTTATCTTTTCTACATTTCTTCAGTAAAATTTTGGCTATCTTTACATTAGATGATTCCACTTTGCCATTCGATTTGGCGTAATAAGGTGAAGATGTCACGTGAACCAACTCCCAACTCTTCATGTTTTATTCTTTCTATTTGTCAGAGTCAAACTCTTAACTTCAACATTACACAAATCAGCAGTCTTAAACATGTTTCAGCAATTGAATTGGATACCAATCAATTGAAATAAATAGGGACGGGGTCTAAATGACCTCAGATGCCGAAAAAGACCTTAAACAAATAAAAAAAAAAAAAAAAAAAAACATGTTTCAGCAGACAATAATGGATTCTTCTCACTATCTACAACTATAAATTTCAACTTATATTCTTTATCTTTATACCTACAAATTAAATCAACTTCACCTCTGGGTTTTTTAACCGAAGAATCATAATACCGTAATTTAACCGGTGTAGGCTTTAAAAATTTGTAATTTCCTCTTGAAATGTTCTTATAGTCCTCAAAACTCATTATATTACAGGACGCTCCACTATCCAGTTGACACTTGAAATATCGCTCCCAACTATTTAATTTAAATTTTAAATTTATAAACCACTGCTGTTTCTTCGACTCGCTATTAAAATATATATTCTCTTCATAAAAATAAATTTCATTGTTAAATTGGTTCTCATTTTCTTTATCTTCTTCATCCATTTCATCTTCCACCCTATCAACGTTCTTTTGTCGACAAACTCTTGAAAAATGATTCTTCCTCTTACATTTATAACAAACAGCTCCATCCGCTGGACAAAATTTTTTACCATATTCATGAGTTCTGCCACAAAATTTGCATAAAATTTTATTTGAACTAGAATTCGATGAATTCGATTCTTCCTTGGAATCTTGAAATTTCTTATTCTGCACCGTTGACGTTGCCCTTGAACTATTTTTCCTATACTTAATAACTTTTTCTATTTTATTTTCTCCCATTTGCTTCACTTGATGTTCAGTCGATTCGAAACCCCTACATATATCAATCGCTTTTTTAAAAGTTAATGCCGGTTCTCGTAACATTATTCTCCTTAATCTTATGTCATTCACACCCAACACAATCCTATCTCTTAACATTTCTTCAGTTAAACTCTCATACTTGCAAGAACTTACTAACTGTTTTAATCTAGTAACATAACTGTCTATATTCTCGTCCACCTCTTGATTAGCAGACCCAAAAACAAAACGTTCATATATTACATTTTTTTCAGGTTCAAAATGCTTAGTTAATGCCTCTAAAATATTTTGTATCTTTTTTTCTTCTTCTTTCAAATTCAAAGTAACATAAACTTTATAAGATTCATAACCCATAATGGATAACAATGTAGCCAGCCACTCGTTGCTTCTCAGACAATTTCTCAGAACCCGATGCTATTTCAAAATTCATCCAACTTTCTTTAAAAAGTTTCCAATTTTCCGCTTTGTCACCTGCCATCTGCATCGGCATCGGCGGAGGTATATTCATATATATTTGAAACATATTCCTGGTCTCTTCTACTTGATTCATTTTCCTCAATATTTCATAAACTTTTTCATAAAATTAATAAAATCTTTCCACTTCTGACACCATGTTTTAGAACAACTCTATTTATTTATATAAACTGTATACAAGTATATATACAAACATATATATATAAACAGTAACCATATACAAACATAAATTATTTTAGAAATTGTCATTAAAAAGTATACAGTAGGTATTAAATGATTTTGTGATTTGTATTACTATCGTTAGGGGAGTTTTTAATTATATAAGTACCTCATTGGTACTGTATTAATTATTTATAGTTTTAATAAATAATTAATACGCAATGTGGTCTATAATTCTATAGTAATAATACAGTAATTTAAAATATTTTCAAAGTATTTAATATATATTTAATTAACTTGATACTAATTTCATAAAATTTTTAAATTAAATTTATTTATTTTTTTTGTTATTTGTTTTTTCTTGAATTTTAAAAACACTTTATAATAAGATCGTTTTAAAAACCTATTTAAAAAGGGTGTCACACACCAGTGGCGCCACTCGGTGGCGATTCGTCTAAGCTGAATCTTTTGTTTTCACATCATGTAGTTAAAAGTATTGCCACTAGATGTCACTAATGCCCAATCGCACCGCACACTTTAAGTATGACTTAAAATTAAGTATCAACAACCTGGCAACGTTGTAAATTTTAGTGATATTCTGGTGATTTATTTTTAATTTAATAATTTTTTCTTTTTAATAATCATAAACTAAATTAAATACATATTGTTTATAAATATTAATTATAGAAAATGAGAAAATGCGAAACAAAATATTAATTTTCATGATTTTTGATTAATTAATAGCAATTTTATATATAGGCTACTATATATAAATATTAATAACGATCTGTCACTCTATAACAGTGTTTTTCAATCTGTGGGTCGGGACCCCTAGGGGGTGGCGAAGCCCTACACGGAGGGTAGGCGGCAAAAGGAAAAAGGCAAAGTTCTACACGATAATAAAAACATAATTTCATGGAGAAGGGAAATAGGTACCAAAATAGAGAAAATCATATAACTTACATAGTCTTTTGATTTACAATCTTTTTGTCGGTCATAAACCAAGAGAATCGCCAGAATTTTTCAACCTGTAAATTCAAAAAGATTGAAAAACACAGCTCTACTAATATAAGACTGGAAAATTTCGTTTCAAAATTCCAACGGGAAGTTGGTCAGAGCGTGACAGACGGATGGACCGACAGGCCCTCCTCTAATATAATATAGATCATCCTCGAAAATATAGTTCATATTGTTCATGTTTTTTATAAGAAAAATCGAAATCGAATCCAAAAAATGTATTATTATTATATTATATTATCAATATTGTTTTTTAGCTTAAGTCATTGCTAAGCCCCCGAAATCGAGGGCTTAAATATTTGGGGGTTAAGTATGAAATTTAACAAACTTTCATTGTCATCCGTTGCTAACCACGTTCGTTGCTAAGATAACACGTTCTCTGATTGAAAATAAAATCATGTTTCAAGACCCAAATGGCGTGAATAAAGATGCCAGGACCCCCAATATATATTTATTAATAAATAACAGTATCGTTTAAGTCTTATAATATTAAATCACAAATAAATCAGCAGAATATCACTAAAATTTACAACGTTGCCATGTTACTGATATTTTATTTTAAGTTATACTTAAATTGTGCGGTGCGATTGGGCATAAGTGTCAATATTGGGCAAATATGGCGGACGCCAGACAGCCTTAACAAAGCTCAAAGTTGGTGACCTTGAAAGAGTAAGTTAAATAAAAGCATTTAAAAAGTCAAAAAATAAGGACCACCCTAGTCTAGATATATTTAGCACTTGCCTTTTAAATGTTGACTGCTTGAAATAAACTCTGATTATTTTTCAAAATTGTAATCTCATATTTGTAGATTTTATACACAATAGAGAATCCTAAATAAATACAACATTTCATAAGAATTTGTTAAATGTGTAAAAAGTTATGAAGATCCCCTTTTGAATCGAAATTAATATGCAAATCCCCATATGGCTCTATGGAAGGAAGAGCCGGAAAATGGATTTGAAAAAGTACTACTAGTACTCTTCGGCCGATTTTGTTCAAAGGCTTCGTGTGACGTGCCAGAGGAGTGCCTAACTTATGTAATTATAACCTCGTAGCTCAATTGCTTCATGCTTTAAATTGAACACAAACACAGAGAGACCATGTCGCGGAAACACTTTTTTTTGGAAAATCTCGACATCGAATTTTTGACAATATATTATTAACATATATTTAGGGGTAAGAGAAAGTAAAAATGAAGAGTTTGTGGTTTTTTTAAATAAAATATTGTTTCAGGCCCCCAAACAAATTTCGAGGACCGCGCCTGGGAGAAAATCGTTAAACCTTTCATTTGTATATTTAGATCTAGCGCCAGGTGTGTGTCTCCGACCGTTAATAGAGGCGCTGCAAGCAGCAGCCGTAAGCCCTTTGATTCTTTTACTACGTGAGTCGGTCCCTTCCCTGCTTCTCGTTTATTCTGTTCCTGCCTGCCTGAGTGCTATTCAGTCAACAGAGCTAGAGATTTCTCCCGATCATCTCTCGAGCACGTGATTTTGTTTGTCGACGTTTCAACTAAAAGTGAGTACGAATTATCATTTTATTCATGTGTATAGGGAGTTCTAAAATTAAAGCACACACGTTAATTAATTATAAATCAATTTCCACTCCATTTCTTTTGTATTTAAAAAGGATAACGCCCTAAGGACACCAGCCATTTTGTTTTTGCCACCGATATTCTTTTATTTTACGAAAATTAAAACACTCGGTCACATGTTTCAACATATTATGAATTAGTATAAACATTTGATACATATTTCAATACAAATATACAAAATTTTGAAAATCAAAATCAAATGTTTAGCTATACCAATAAATAATATATTGCAACATATAAGCTTGGCTTTGTAATTGTAATTAGCTCGGAGAGAAGAAAAGGCTCATGTCTAGAATATGGCCAATTCTTTATTGGCCCAAATAAGAGCTCGGAAAGCCATTTTGGACCAAATATCTCTAAAAATAACGAACATTTAGAGGAAATATGAATATTTATAAAAAAAGTTATTTTAACTAAGGTTCAGCTGGTTTAGAAAAAAAAAAATTTAAACTTTTCGGCTTAGGCTCGGTTATTTTCAGTCCAAAAGCGTTTAGTTAGAAGCGATTGGATATTACTTAGAACATAAAAATGAACAGGCTTTAAGCGTTATCCAATCGCTTCTGACCGAGACGAAGGCCGACACGAGGGAACTTTCTCGGTTGACAAAAAAAGGCAAAATATTTGATTAATTTCCACTAAAATTACACTGCGCAAGATTTTTAGGATTGAAAATATAATCGAGAAAGAAAAAAATACGAAATACTTTCCGCGCTCTAATTTAGGCTAATAAAGAAAGAAATGTTAAAAAGTTTACTATCATAGTAAAAAATCATTGGCCCTATTCTAGACTCGCGCCGAAGAAAATTCAAGTTGGAAATTTCGTTCGATTTTTTTAATTTTCAATAAAATGTTCAAACTATTAATTCTTAATGACAAATATTTTGTAACAAATTGTTTTCTTTGCCCAGTGACGTCATTTCAGTTTTTTATCTTGTCCCTTCCTTCTTTTAAAATAAAAGAACATTTGAATTTATTTTTTGTTTTTTTCTGCTCTACTCTGATAAATAACATTATTTTAAACAGCTGTGGCCTTCTTCGGGCTCAATTCAGCTAGGATTACAAAGGTTGTTACATTTGTGACAATCTCAATTCAATTGAGATTTATAATCTCTGGCCGAAACGTAATTTTTACAAATAAACACCGAAAATCTTTGACTAGTTTTTATTCTCGTTAGACTTTGTGCCCGTTGAGTCGTTCCCGATCCAGTTTATATTTCATTAAATGTATTTTTCAGATTTCATCGAGATGCCTTCGCCATGTTCTTTTCGAGAGTTCGTCAAGAGGGACTTCGAGAGGAATCTAATTCAATTTCTCTCTTCTGATCGTTCAAGCAATTCTGTAGACTATTTTGATTTCCAAAAAAAATATGTGCAAAGCCTCCCGATTATTATTGTAGACGAATGCATGAACAATTTGCTATTGCATTTGAGTGAACGAGAGAAGCCAGATTTGATGTTAGAAACAATTCGTCTGATGCTCTCTGAGAGGACAAAAATATTATGCATCTATCCATTTTATCATTGGTCACCTGATCAAAATGAAGAATATTTTATTAAAGTCATGGAATTAATAGAAATCAAAAAACCAAATTTAATGCATTTGGAATTGAGTTGGTATTTTTTTCAAGATTTTTCTAAAACAGAAAAATTTTTCAATCTGATTCCATCTTTAAAATCTTTAACAATAAAATCTACTTTTTTCAAAGATTATTTATTTGAAAAAATTTTAAAATTTTGTCCGCAATTAGAGAATTTGGAATGGATAGGAGATATAATATCTTTCAGAGATTTCCGACTTAATTGCCCAAAACACGAATCACTTCGTGCTTTGAGAATCTACGGTCGTTCATTTAATTATTATTACGATATACCAGCTTCACCGAATGAAATTTATGATAAATTTCCGAATTTAGAAATCTTTCAAACGAATAATTATAGTTCATATTTAATTTTCTCTAAGCGAATTCCAAGAAACTTTGAAGAAAGTGAAGAAAGTCAAACAAGTTTAACAAGCCTTCAAAACCTCTATGCTGTCTTTCCTGAAACTTCCACAATTTCTTTGTATTCTCCTGTTCGTGAAGCTATAGAATTTGTTCCAAATTTCCTACAACTGAAACACCTTTATTTAGAAGGTCGCTCCGTTGAGATGATGTCTGTTCTTGTAAAGTGTGGCTCCCAATTGGTGACTTTGGTATGTATTTCAGCAGAAGAGATCGACTTGAGCAGCGTTTTAATGCTATGTCCAAATTTAGAATACCTCAACCTTCGCTTTGCCGAGAATGTAATAACTAGCGATGTTGTGGCTCATTCGAAACTTAGATACTTCAGAATTGGCCGAGCAATTGATAACATAATAGACGTTTTAAAAGGACTAAGTTCACTTGAAGTTGTTCAAATTGGTGATTGGCCAAGATACTCCACCAACGACCTCGAGGAATTAATCTGTGCTTTAAAAAAAATTAAAATTCTACATATTTATGATGAATGTAATTTCACTCAAAACTGCATAGAGCAGATCATCAGAAGATGCCATAATTTACAAGTACTCGTTTTGAATTTAGATAATATCGATGAACTCGAGATATTTGTTCAAAATAATAATTATAGTTTAAAGTTAATAAATACACATGTTTATTTTCGTGTATATATATTTGTTAATTATTCAGGTATATTGAATGATTGATAAAGAAATTCCTAGAATTTTAATAGCCTAAATATTGTAAGTTGCAGAAATTAAAAATGGATTAAATAAAAAAAAAAATAAAAAAATCTTTGTTTAACCTTACTTATGTTGTTACCTTGGAGGGATGTTTAAGGTGCGCGTCTCGGGGTGCTAATTTTGGGACTTTCCAGCGGCCACAATTTTGAAGCTATCGACCTCAAATTTTTTTAAATTAAAGCTATTTAAAATATCTACAAATAATAGAAGCCCTTTTTTTGATTTTCGAAAAAAAATTTTTTTTTTTAGATTAATCGCATTAAATAAAAGATCTATATATATAATTCACTATTGTCCGTCTGTCTGTCTGTCGTCGTCTGTCTGTCTGTCCGTCTGTCACGCTCTATTTAGGCAACTTCCCGTTGGAATTTTGAAATGAAATTTTTTTTGCATAAAGAGGACCTTCTCGGGATTACAGGAAAATTATTTTCATCCCGAAATTCCCATAACTTTTTGAGTTATTAATTCTTAAAGTTACGATTTCTCCCATAGGAAATGTATAGAGAAATATTTATGTATTCTTTTCATTTGTGTATTCCATGAATGTAAACAAATCCTCAAGCAGGCTCTGGATTGGAATAGGTAGTAATTCTTTTCTTTTCATTAGTAAGAAGCAAAGGCGAGGGTCCGCCGCAGGCGGGCCCGAGCCAGCTGGCGGGGGGTCCAGGGGGCGAAGCCCCCTGTATAGATGCAAAGGCGGGCGCCACGGGTTCTCATAATTAAGAAAAGGCGAGGGTCCGCCGAGGCGGGCGAGCAGATGGCGGGGGTCCAGGGGGCAAAGCCCCCTGTATAGATGCAAAGGCGGGCGCCACGGGTTCTCATAATTAAGAAAAGGCGAGGGTCCGCCGCAGGCGGGCGAGCCAGCTGGCGGGAGGTCAGGGGGCGAAGCCCCCGGCTAGGCGCGAAGCCCGCCGAATTAATTAATTAGCTGGAAAGTCTAGAATGTAATGGAACAAGTTCTGTGTATTCCTATGGGGGAACACTAACGCCATCTCTTGCCGCCTCAAGTCAATCGTGTTTTAACGGTTTTTCGAGACGCGCACCTTAATGGGTCACCTCAAGTTGCTCTATCTTTAAATCTCATTTAACCCATTAAAGCGAAGTCTCCCAAAAAAAATAAGAAAAATTAAATTCAGATTTTTCAAATATTTTTAATTCTATTTCGTAGATAAGAATGAGTTCTATCTTTAATTTCAAATAAACTTTTCTCTATTTTAACGTTTTAATAAAATATTTAGGGTTTGAACGTGTATATTATTCTTTTCTTTAAATATAAAATTCTAATTAACGGATTATGCTAGAAACATGAAATTTTTTTTAATAGATTCTTTGAAACAATACCGAGAGCATTCTTTTGTGATATTTTGAAAAAGGCTTTTAGTTTTTAAATAAATTAAGTTTGAATATATGGGTCATTTTTTTATTTTTTTTTTTAAGTCCGATTAAAAAAAAACTAAAAGCCTTTTTCAAAAATATACCAAAAGAGTGCCCTCGGTATTGTTTCAAAGAATCTTTTAAAAAAAATTTCATGCTTCTAGCATCATCCGTTAATTAGAATTTTATATTTAAAGCAAAAGTAATATTTTTTTTACAAATTTTTTATCATCTAGTGCTGTTCTCTGCGGGTTTTTGCTTTCTCTTACCTCTATATATGTATATATAGAGAGAGAAAGTATTGGATTCATGTCAAAAATTCGATGTCGAGATTTTGATGGATATACACGTTTTGAGGTCCCCTAAATCCAAAAAAGTGGTTTTCGCGACGTTAAAGTTTCACTTTAAAAAACGGTTGATTCAATGTTAGCTATGTATTTTTTTATTAGTAAGTGAGTTAGTAATAACTCTTAGGGCCGGTTGCTTCATCCTGGGTGAGCTTGTTAGCCCCGACTTTTTTTGTAGTGCAGAAACCCACTTCAGTTTTATTTTTATAGTAAAATATACGATATTTCATCATTTTATTGCTAAAAGAAGTATTCTAGAAGTACATATATTTGTTATTTTACCTTATATTCTACTTATTTTATCAATAAAATGATGAAATGTTGTATATTTTATAAAATATGTTATAGGCTAGGGCCCGCTTGCATCAGATCTCGTCGCCATATTTAGCCCTGAGTTAACCTCACTTTTGAGTAATTTCATATAGATATATGGGGAATTGAAGCCAAGGTCCGGGCTAAAGTTAGCCCAGGCCCAAAGGTGGGGCTAAGATTTAGCCCTGGGTTGACACGTACGAACATGTATTATGAACTCAAGCATCCTAACTTCACCAATATAAATGTAAAAAATAATATAAATGCAATATGGAATCTACCGTTTTTTTGTTATTATTCATTTTATGTCAATCAGGATTATACTCGTATATCCAGGATATATTGCAAGTTGTTGAATATTCTCCTAACTTCATCTAAGGCATTGCACATGTCTTGTTAATAAAACTATTTGTTTTCAAATTGAATTCAAATTGATATTAAATATTTATATGAATATTTTCAGTTGATATTACTTCTTGTTAGGTGAAAATAAAAGGTATATTTCTTTTTGAAATTATCTTTATTTGAGCCACACAGCTGGCAATTTGTCAAAATAGTTGTGAAGATTGGAACAATTGACTAATTGTTATGTGATCTCTAATAAATCTTGTTTATTTTTTTGAAAATTTTCAAATTTTAGCAAAAAAAAAATTAAATTCTTATATTTAAATGTATTTAATGTTATTAATAATATTTATTTAAATTATGGGTGATAATATCAATTTTTATTTTTAATAATTTTTATAAGATGCCTTAATGGAGTTGCAAACTTCACAAACAGAACATGATTTGTTCCCCCGGAAGAGGGTTTCTGCATTACAAAAAAAAGCCATTTAGCCCGGGGCTAACAAACTCACCCAGGATGAAGCAACCGGCCCTTAATAAGTAATAAAATATTGCAAATGATTACTACGGCCAAAAACGAATTTGAATTTATTTAATTATTTCACGTTAATTTTTATATCGAGTCACCCAGTCAAAAAAAATTCTATGACACCAAATGTACAAACTACTAAAAAAAACTTGCTCGTTTCATTAGCTATCCAAAAAGGTACAATAGTCAATATTTTTATGAGAGAACCACAATCAAAACTCTTAGGTAGAATGTATCCAATAAAAAAATCGAATAAATTTGGAAATTTGAAATAAAAGAAGTGAATTGATTAAGTAATAATATTTTTATTTTTTTCAGGTTCACTTCACTTTGTCATGCAGAAAACATTGTTTTTAATAATGTTATTAACACTAAATATTAACTATTGTACCTTTTTGGATAGCTAATGAAACGAGCATTAAAAAAATTTTATTTTGAATCCTTTCTACCTGAATTAGTAGCTGACAGCCGAATTCTTAGAGGAATGTCTGTCAGAGAACCAATTAATACTTTAGAACAAAAAGAGATACAAATTATTTTAACTGGAGTAAAATAAAAATAAATAATTCATATTTAGGGTTTAAAAGGGGTAGAGATGCGCAACTTATGATTCTATTGCAAGTTAGAAACAATTAGCCTCTCCTACTCAATTCCTTATTTCACCTCAGATGGTCCCAGGTAATCTGAGTAACTCTGTGGAAGATTGGGTATCCAATCCCAATGGGAAGCAGGGGCAGAGAGCTAACGAGGAAGGAAGAAATCAACTTTCCATAAAGAGGAAGTTGAAAAATTACTACCAGATTTTATGTAGAAAGATTATTTATTTTATATTGTATATCTGTATAATATTTATACTGTATATGTGCAAGTGTGAGTTAAATAAATCAGTGTTTTATATATAAGCTTACATAATTAATTAAACTTTTTTTCCCATTTTTATTAACACACACATACACACAGTCTTTTCGGCAACTTTAAACGAAAATCTTTATATTAATAATATGAATGTATTTATTTGGGGTCCAGACATTCTGATTTGGACATAATTAATTTATTAATAACATAGGCGCCGGAACTGGGGGGGGGGGGGGGCAAGGGTACATTGCAAAAAATACAAACAAATGTGACAAACTATGATTAAATTATATTCGGAAAACAATTATTTCAAATCTGTCTATGCTCAAATATAAATTACTAGCCGCGACGCCCGCCTTCGGCGGGCTTCGCGTCTAGCGAGGGGGGCTACGCCCCCTGGACCACCCGCCAGCTGGCTCGGCCGCCTGCGGCGGACCCTCGCCTTTCTTGATGAGAAACCGGGTGGCGTCTAGAGCGGGGGGCTACGCCCCCTGGACCCCCCCCAGCTGGCTCGGCCCCGCCTGCGGCGGACCCTCGCCTTTTCTTAATTATGGAAAGAAAATTATTATTAATACTAACAACTAAGTATTGCAGTCCAGTGCCTGCTTGAGGATTTGTTTACCTTCATAGAATACACAACTGCAAAGAATCATCATACTATATAATAAAGCGCTAAAAAGCGTGTCCGATGTGTGAAACAACCAATCAGGCCTCAGGGATAGCGCCATGGTAACAAAATATAAATATTTACCCATGTTTACGATTTTTTTTATTTATTTACATTTTGAATTCTAAAATATCGGCGTAAATTTTTTGTCTGTGTACCGGGAGAGTCCCGGAAAGGATATGATTCACAAAAAATCTTAAGTTCATGAATAATTAACCGCTAAAATAATCTCTACATATAAAAATGAAAAGGGAAAATGTATGTACCGGTATGTATATAAGTAGGCGAGCAAGGGGGTCCAGGGGGCGCAGCCCCCTGGCTAGACGGAAAGCCCCGCCGAAGGCGGGGCTTTGCGTCTAGTACTTAAATATTTCTCTATACATTTCCTATGGGAGAAATCGTAACTTTAAGAATTAATAACTCGAAAAGTTATAGGAATTTCGGGACCCGAGTATTTTTCCGGGACTCTCCATAACGTCCTCTATAAGACTGCAAAATTTTGTTTCAAAATTCCAACGGGAAGTTGGTCAAACAGAGCGTGACAGACGGACAGACAGACGGACGGACGGACGGACGGACGACAGACAGACGGACACTCCGCAATTATTATATATAGATTTTAGAACAACTCTATTTATTTATATAAACTGTATGGGTAATTCCACACCAAGACAACATGGCACTACATGGGCCCATTTCAGATTCAAAAATGCCATCCAAATGCTGATTCCTCATGGCAAACTGATGATAAGTTGATAGAAAGAAAAAAATTTTTATGTACATAGCGGCCGTAAAACTCAAAATTAAAATTTCACTCATTTTCAACGTTCCAGAGTACAATTTTGGAAATTTGTTTGCAGTTTGAATAGTTTAATGAAAAAAATTGGGTTCGAGCACTATTCCTAAGGGAAATTGACCGTAGAATCCAAAAATCACCGAAAAACCCGAAAATTTTCACCTCTAATAGGAGAAATATACGAATTTGTGAT
>JAKCPI010021044.1:0-20567 GCA_023213315.1 Euborellia annulipes
TTGCGCTGATGTCTGTATATCCCTATATATGTATATGTGTTTGGAAAATTTCGGGGGGCGGGCCCCCCCCCCCGGCCCCCCTTATATACGCCCCCTGCATAATATGTAAATTCGTATAAAATTATAAGTTAAATAGTTTACGAAATTTTTTTAGTGAATTTGCCTAAAAAAAATATATATTTACTCTAAAGATGAAAAAGGCGTCTCTGACTTTATTCAAGAATCGATCTTTTACTGAAAATAATCGACTTTTTAGAATCGAGTTGAAACTCTTTCAAGTCGATTAGAATCGATTCTCACTGGACTTCGACTTTTTCTTACAATACTTGGTATCCGTGGTCCGATGGTAATATAGTTTGTAACGTTTTCATTGATTGACATTCATCTTTCTTTTAAAACCTACACATAACACACCAATCAACACGCTTTCTAACAATTGTAAGATCGGTTAATGAAGATATGTGCCATTCTTAATTCCTCAATTTTAATATTTTAACGTTTTATTTTGATACTCAACTTTCATATTTTATTTTAATGTTCGGTGCCATATCTCGTGCAATTTCTGGATACAATATTGAAAACAATATTTGTGTGTGTTGTATAAATAGTTAATAAATCTTATAAATAAATAAATATATTTAATATTTACTGAGTATCTCCTAAGCACGAGTTATAGAGTTTTAATTTTAAACTGGTAACCGTTGGCTCTAGTTAAAACATTATGCTTTAATAGGAGAATTAAATTCAAGTATGATACACAAGGTTTTTTGTTTCAATGATTTATTTATTTAACATTAACACTTTATACGTATTTCGACAACATATGTATCAATATCGGAAGTGAATTACATACGTATAGTAGCATGTAATTCACTTCCGATGATGACAAAGTCGAAATACGTATAAAGTGTTAATGTTAAATAAATAAATCATTGAAACAAAAAACCTTGTGTATCATACTTGAATTTAATTCTCTTATAGAGTTTTTTTTTTAAGTCGACTTGAAAGTCGAAAAGGCGTCTTTTAGAAATGATTAATCGATTCCAAGAATCGAAAAATATCAAGTCGATTCCAAAATCGACTTGATTCCATCCCTACTCCAAATAAAGAAAAGCAAAATAAATATTACCTCAGTATTTTTCCCGTTATTAAATAAATTAAGTGCTGTTCCATTCTTTCTGTCTAGTAAATGAATATTTTTCAAATTTATTTTTCAATTTTCAATCATATTTGCAAGTGTAAAAAACAATTAATGTAACATACAAATAGAATCAATTACATGGTAAGGAAAAAATAAATATATATGTCGTAATAAATAAATGCTTATTTCTTCTAATTATTTATAAAATATTTTCTATCTTTTTTAATATTTCAAAAGTATGTATTTTTGTATTCTAATTGGAATTTTATATTTATACACGTATTTTATTAACGCTTGTGTGAATAAAAACCATAATTTTATTTTAATACATTCAAAAATTGAGTACCCCACACCACACATAACACATTTGTTTCCTTGGTGTGTGTGTTTTTTTCTCTTGATTGCCTTCATTTTTATTATGTTAGAATATCGGTGTGTGTCTCATGTTTTTTTCCCCCGTTAAAAAATATAAAGTGTAAGCCATTTGCTGTCGACACTTGGGCCTGGCTGGCATCAAGTGTCCCTTTAATATATAGACCCATTTTTATTGATGATGGCCGTCGATGGCTCATTGAGATTCATTCATTGCTCACGCACATTCCAGTGAGGGCCTCAAGCCTCAAGAAGACCCCCTCAACCTGGAGCTGGAGCACCTCTGACCTTTAATTGATTCTGCCATTTGCATTCCAGTTATGAATGTCTCTCTCTCTCTCTCTCTCTCTCTCTCTTGAATCTTTCAGTTCGATTTATTAACTGGCAACTAAAGAGAGAGAGAGAGAATTTTTTTTATTTATTTAATCACGTAGAATGAGAATGTTAATGATTATGATGCCGAATCTTCATCGCTATATTTGTCATTAATAAATTATTATTAACCTCCAGAAAAGTTTTTTTTGTTTAATTTAATAAAAACTATTCTCTTTCTTAATTATAGGAAGAGAATGTGGGTAAATGGTAAAAAAGCTAGTGTAGCGGACTAGGGTGTCGGCTTTTTACAAAGAAGATCCGTGTTCAAATCCTGGGCTTGCGGGATTTTTTCATTAAATGAAAATATTTATTTAATGTAAACAGATCCTCAAGCAGGCACTGGATTGGAATATTGGATCTCACCACAATAGCCCTCAAGCAACTCTACGAGGAGAGGGAGTTGCTATGACATCCCGTCCTGTGGAAGGGACGTAAAAAAAGTGATGCATCATTCTTCGAAAGGAGTTGGTGCTGAGGGAGTCCCTCCTCAACTAGGACATCCTCCCTAGCATAGAAGAGGTTGGATAAAAGGAACCGGGTTGATTCAGAAATAAGGATTAGTTCATTAGCTAGAGAACGAAGGAAGGAAGAGGTGTTAGAGATAGGAAATAATGTAACTTCACAGGGTGCCGGTAGATGGCTACGGCCAGAGTCCGGTTGGGTTTGAGATGTGTGTCTTCGTGCACTTAAGCATCTCGGGTAAATAAACGGGGATCCCGATAGGAATTTCAAATAATAATATTAATATTGATGATAAAAACGAATTTGTTGGAGTTTTTCATGAAAGCAGGGATGGGCAAAATCCATTCGCAGATCTGGTTAAATCGGTCGATCTGATTCGATTTACAAAAAGGATCTCTGTTACGATAAGCAAATCAAGATCCGCAATCTAGGATCGCAGTCCAAAACCGAAAATCCTGGACCGGTTCGAATTTAAATCCAAAACGTTCGCGATCCTACCAATCCCTTCATACTAAAATAAGTAGCCTATAATTTAGTTACAAGCTCCATTAGACTAAAGATCTTTAGGAAAATTGTGCCTATAAAATAAATAAACTCACGTATTTTAACTATTAAAGCCGATTAATAAGTTTTATTCAAAGTCTACCCTACTGGCTGACTTATTTTCATATTATATTTTCTGATCTATGGATAAAAATTAATTACAGTAGAGTCCCGTTAATCCGAACTAATTGGGACCGAGGGTCGTTCGGATTAACCGGAATTGTAAGCTTGAATTAGTTAATTTTGATAATAAAGTCGTATTTATAACGTTGTAAACCGTGAAACTTGTCGGTGATATTAAACTCTAAATAAATATTTCATAATATTTTTTTACGTTTAATTAAGAGAAAAACTCATTAATTTGCATGATGTGTGAACGCGGTTATAAAAAAAAAAAAAAAAAAAATCGTACGCAAAAAGAGTTCGGATTAACCGGAAGTTCGGATTAGCGAGGTTCGGATTACCGGGACTCTACTGTATTTTATATGTACTTTGGCAAAAGAAAAAAAATTGTACTTATTTTTAAAAGTTTAATTAAAATTTTTAGGTATTTTGAGGCTTGGAGCGGAAATGAAAATCACAGCCACAGGAGTTTAAAATACATTTTCCAATGATAAATAAGACTAGAAGTGGATTGTGTAAAGGCGGCTACACACGTAAATACAAACTTGACAGGCATGCATGTGCAATCTTTTTTGTATAAGCAAACTGTAACGTCTGTAGGAGAATTTTGCACAAGCATTTTAATTGTGCAAGCCGCTTGATGCTCGATTGAATTTTAATCAATACATATTAATTCATTTAAAATTTCAATTTAAATATAAATATTTATTGTGTCTCTGTTTAAAGCAAGTGAGTATTTCTTGTTATCTTCGAATAAATAACCTTCCGAGTTTGACATTTTTAGGTTAATTTTCGGCATTAGGTGTTTCTTTCACATCAATGCTTGTGCCGAAGGGAATTTGTGCATGCTGGTACAAACAGATTGCACATGCATGCTTGTCAAGTGTGCAGTTACGTGTGTTGCCGCCTTAAGACCTGACTTGTTGTAGTTACGGGTTAGTAACTATCATGGGTTCCCGTTTACTTACTCAGGAGGAGGCATCTCAAATAAAATTTTTTTGCCATGAGGTTGATTTGAACCTGAATTGTTTTCAACTCAGGATTATAAATAAGCTTAACTGCTTTATCTCCCCGGCAAATGCCACCTCAAAGTTTATATAATTTTCCTTAAATAGCAATTTTAAATATTTTTGAAAGTGAAATTTTGTCACGAACCTCTTCAATACGAGGAGAGTAAAAAAAAAAAAAAGACGCAACCATCCACATCGTGTAAGACTTCTTCGAGAGAAGAAGATCCTCTTGTTGGCATTCCGAGGCGTCCGTTGGTCGACGTTTTTCTTGCATCGTGTTCAAGACCGGAACTTGGTCGTTCATTGGTGACTTCTCTCTTTCGTCTTAAATAAAAGTTAAGACTTGTTCCACCGAGCACCAGGTTTCCGAATACAAACTACCCTTGCCATAAATATAGTCCACTCAAGAGAAGAAGACTCAATTTGTTTCCGGTCACTGAACAGACACAAGAAAAAAAAAATAAAAATAAATAAATAAAAAGATGCGGTGGAAAATGAAACGAGCCGAAGAAAATAAAGCTTGGGTGGAAATTCTATTTAAGGTAAAATTTTATGGAATGTCCGGACCAACAGCAAACAATCTTAATAAATTTTATAAACAAAATTCTCTACCCAGTCGTTTTATATTTATTAAATCCATTTTTACTTTCTCTTACCTTTATATATGTTAATATTTAGAGAGAGAATGTATTGGATTCATGTCGAGATTTTGATCGATATACACGTTTTGAGGTCCCCTGGATCCAAAAAAGTGGTTTTCGTGACATGGTCTGTCTCTCTGTCTGTGAACAAAATATCTCAAGAACAAAAAGAGCTAGGAGGTTGAAATTTTATATTTAAGTTATGCAGCTCCATGGCACGTGACACGAAGCTTTTGAACAAAATCGATCAAAGAGTACTAGTACTTTACTGATGCACTATTTCAGTTTTTTTCGATTTTCTCAACATTCGTTCCAAAGATTTTGATTAAAATTCAAAAATCAATTATTTTTTAGATGCTCTTTAAAATGTATATTCTCATTTTGCCATTGAAATCTTCTAAAGACCACTTTACTCTTGTACTTCATAGGAAAAAGAAGAAATGGTTGCCTTGGTAACAAAATATAAATATTTCCCCATGTTTATTGGTGCGACCAGTCACACCAGATTTTTTTCATTGAAACATCTTTAGAGTAGAATGGATGGAAAGCCATTAGGGTTTGGAAAAAACCGGAAAATTTTGAAAACCGGTTTTTCGGTTTTTTACAAAGCGGAAAACCGGTAAACCGGTTTTAAACCGGTTTTTTTTCAACATCTGTATCTATTTTGAACGCACCGCCATTTTTTTTTTTAAACAGTCACACTTTTTTCCCATTCACACTTCTCGGCAACTTAGGCCATATAAGACTTTAAAAGATAACCGTTATTTAATAATATATATATTTGGGGTCCAGGCATTCTTATTTAAACCATTTGGTATCCAAATGGCTTAAATAAAATCATCGGACTGCCTGGGATCCGAACCTAATAAAATTATTATTAAGCTTACTACTATTCCAATCCAGTGCCTGCTTGAGGATTTCTTTACATTCATAGAATACAAAAAAATACATAAAAATTTCTCTTTACATTTCATATGGGAAAAATCGTAACTTTAGGAATTAATAACTCAAAAAATTGTAGGAATTTCGGGCCCGAGTATTTTTTCTGGATTCTCCATAACGTCCTCTATAAGACTGCAAAATTTCGTCATCCAATGTAAAAAGTTGGTCAAACAGAGCGAGATAGTCGACGGACAGACAGACAGACACTCCGCTATTATTATAAATAGATTATTGGAGTATTTGAAAAGGGGGAAAAAATATAAATAATTTATAATTTTTTTTTTTTAAATTTGTTTAAGGTCTTTTTCGGCACCTAAGGCCATTTAGACCCCATCACTATTTATTTCAAATGATAGATAGCCAATTCAAATGAAATGCATTTTTCTCGCTTGGGACGGGAAGCGTACCCGAAACCCCAAGCCACTAGAAGCTAATGTCTTCTCTCTGAGCCACGGAACACGGGCTAATTTATAATTTGAATACAAGTATTAATGAAGAAAAAATTAAAAAAAAAAACCGAATTCGGTTTTTCGGGAAAAACTCGGTTTCTCGGTTTTTGAAATTTAACCAAAAAACCGGTTTACCCGTTTCGGTTTCCACCGGTGTCCAAACCCTAAAAGCCATACATATTAAAATGTTTTTATTTGTACACTAATCGCTCACATTCTTATGATATAGTATCAGTATGTGATAAGTTAGTAACAGGCATCTTGGCATGGGATGGGGATGAAGATGGGAAAATTCCCGAGCGGTTCCAATTTCCAGTAAATTCTTAATAAAAAAAAAAAAAAAATGACCATTTAGACTCAGTTTCTTTATTTCAATTGATTGGTATCTAAATCCATTGAGAAAAAGAAATGCAAATTATTTGCTTCTGAGAATGCCCGGGCTTCCGATTCCAACATTAGGTCAAATGTTTATTTAGTATCATTGTTATTTTAAGCGCGGCGAAACCTCGGATGGGTGGCCCTTGACCTATGACTCAAAGGTAGAGCATTAGCTTCTGGAGCTAAAGGTCAAGGGTTCGCATCCCGGTCCAAACGAAGAAAATTATTTCAATTGGATACCAATTAAATGAAATAATTAGGGATGGGATCTAAATGGCCTCAGATGCCGAAAAAGACCTTAAGCAAATTGTGTTGTAGTTAAAAATATATAAATACAGTTAAGGGGGTTCAGGAGCGACGTCTAAACGTACTTTAAAAAAAAAAAAACTAGACTATTATAAGGAATTTTTCAATGCGGTTTTTTTTTTAAATGAATTAAATCCATAAGAGATTATTGGGACATCGAGCTATAATTTTTTTAATGACTTATTAAATAATTATCGTAATTAATTTTTTGTTATCAAGCAAATACAAAAAAACAATCTGTCCCAATAATCTTTAATTTTTTTTAAATTTAAAAATGAATTTATTGTTATTATTAATCACATATTAATTAAGAAATTTTTAAAATAAGCTTAGATGATTTATTTAAAAACTCAACTGTCAAATTAGTTCAGATTCTTGCAATAGATGGCAGGCTAGTCTAACAGACGATTGCCTAATAGCCTATATCTGGCCTATATTTATATATTTTTATACTTTTATAAAAGATACATAATATATAATAACATTTATAAAGTATTTATTGTTAAAAGATCAATGAAAATCAACCAAATGCATTAAATATTATTAGCTACCATTCTGACATCTCTTGGCAAATTTTTGAATTACCTGATTTTTTGGGCATACTTTTTATGACACACAACGCCCTCTTATCGGGAAAAACATGCGTAACACACTTCGCTCCCGGGGCAGCTTAAGGTCTTTTTCGGCATCTGAGGCCATTTAGACCTGCTTGGCCTTTGGTGCCAAAAGCAGATGCTCTACCTCCTAGCCAGAGGTTGCTTTAATAAAAAAAAAAAAAAAAGGTTTAATTTATTATTTATGAATAAGAAGAATATAAAAGTAATTTTTGATTCTCCATTCTGTTTATCATTTATTAATATTTGATCATTTATTGATGTCCAAACCAATTGGTATTATATACTTGTTAATTACGCGATGTTTTAGTTCATTAATTATTATAATTAGCTATTGATAAATTAATGGCCACAATAATGATTCAGAATAAGTGCTCAAAGGTATGATATTGAACCATATTTCAATTAGCCTTGATAAATTTCTATTTTCGATTTCGTTTGTGGGAGTGAGAGATCAATAAACTTGGTCCATTAGTCAAATCTCTAGGTCGTGGTCAGCTAGCGAGCGCCTTCTTGTATATTGCAAGCAATTCAAGTTCCTGCTCTAACAAAAAAAAAAAAAAAGAGTTCCATAGAATATCGTAAACGACATCGACAAGATCGAGAAAAAATATAAAAAAAAAAAAAAACTTCTATTCTCTCCGGTGGATGATAAATAGATTTTCATTAGACATTTTTGAAATTCTTTCTAATTTACACCTCAATTTGATAATAATAATAAAAATAAATAGAAATACCGGACTGGTTATTGAATCCCATAAGATTTTCATTTACTCCGGAATTTTTGTTTTTTTTTTTTTTTAACCTTTTATAATATAAAAAAATAGAGTGAAAATTTTTATTATATTACTTTGGAATTTATACTTAAAGTAGCATCGCTGATTACTTTCTCTTACCTATAAACAGGGCCGCAGACAGGGGGGCAGGGGGGCTATATCCCCGGGGCCCGGGCCTTCTGAGGGGGCCCGGGCCCTTTGCGCTTCAACCTTAAAATTCTAATAAAAAATAATTTTCATGGTTAAAATTTCAATAAAAAAATCATTTTCTTGAAATTTTTCCCGAGGGGCCCGGGCCCTTTAAGCTCGAATCTTAAAATTTCACTAAAAAAATCATTTTCTTGAAATTTTTTCCCGAGGGGCCCGGGCCCTTTAAGCTCGAATCTTAAAATTTCACTAAAAAAATCATTTTCTTGAAATTTTTCTCGAGGGGCCGGGCCCTTTAAGCTCGAATCTTAAAATTTCAATAAAAAAATCATTTTCTTGAAATTTTTCTCGAGGGGCCCGGGCCCTTTAAGCTCGAATCTTAAAATTTCACTAAAAAAATCATTTTCTTGAAATTTTTTCTCGAGGGGCCCGGGCCCTTTAAGCTCGAATCTTAAAATTTCACTAAAAAAATCATTTTCTTGAAATTTTTTCTCGAGGGGCCCGGGCCCTTTAAGCTCGAATCTTAAAATTTCAATAAAAAAATCATTTTCTTGAAATTTTTTCCCGAGGGGCCCGGGCCCTTTAAGCTCGAATCTTAAAATTTCACTAAAAAAATCATTTTCTTGAAATTTTTCCCGAGGGGCCGGGCCCTTTAAGCTCGAATCTTAAAATTTCACTAAAAAAATCATTTTCTTGAAATTTTTTCTCGAGGGGCCGGGCCCTTTAAGCTCGAATCTTAAAATTTCACTAAAAAAATCATTTTCTTGAAATTTTTTCTCGAGGGGCCCGGGCCCTTTAAGCTCGAATCTTAAAATTTCACTAAAAAAATCATTTTCTTGAAATTTTTCTCGAGGGGCCCGGGCCCTTTAAGCTCGAATCTTAAAATTTCAATAAAAAAATCATTTTCTTGAAATTTTTCCCGAGGGGCCCGGGCCCTTTAAGCTCGAATCTTAAAATTTCTGTTGAAAAAATTCATTTTTTGAAAATTTTTTCCCTGAGAGGGCCCCGGACCGTTTAAACTTAAAACAAGATTGATAATATTTTTCACGTCTCAGGATAGCTAAAAACGAAGATTTCAGTGCCTAGTTTTCAAAAAATTTTCCATATCCTCCAGACCACCCAGGACTGGCTTGAATAAATTATGGTAACCCAATGTTTAGAAAATTTTGAAAATTTTTTAAATATCTATTTTATTTAAATAAACATTGTAAGCTATGTATAATGTATATATGACTGTTTCAAAAATTGTGTAAAAACATTTTGGCATGAAGGCCACAATAGCCTTTTACATATTTAAAAAAACTTCAAGGGTGGGTGGGGGGGGGGCCCGTATTATTAAGTAGCCCTGGGGCCCGTCATTTCTGTCTGCGGCCCTGCCTATAAATATTGCAATACATTATTCGATCCTGGGAGGGTAATTTAGGGGTGTCTACCTCTAACAGGGCAAAAATAATATTTATTTTATATTACTCTATTGAGAATTTGTCCTGACGCTGAAAGGGAATGCTTAGGTGTAATTTCAAAAGCAGGAACAAATTCAAAGAAACAAACAAATTTGTTGAATGAGAGAGACAAGTGATTGATTTAAATTATATATAAATATATAAATAATATTTATAATATAATATATTTGTATATATATTATATTATAGTTCCGGGTTGACCGAGCCGGAGCTCGGTCTTTTTTTTTATAAAATTGTTAAAAACTAAAAAAGTACATCAGTAAAGTACGAATACTCGAAGGGCGCAATTTGATTTGTATATATATATTTAAAATTTGAAAGAAATTGTAACGAGAAAACTTGCTCCTCAATGGAAACATCAAAAAAACACCCTGGAGACAAATAAAAATTATTATTTTCAATAAAATTAATTAATAATAATCAGAAATTAGTAGGGCTATTTCAATAATAGAATTTAAATAATAGGTATTTTTCTACTAATTGGTCTTGTTGACATTATTAAATTAAATACATTGTAAGTAATTATTGATATAAAAAATTAAATTTACAAAATTGCACATTCCGGGATCCTCCAACGCTAGGCGATATCTTAAAAAAACCAATAACTCCTATAGTTAAAGAAATATATAAATTCACCCAATCTTGCTCTTTAAAATTCTAAAATCTGGCTTTACCCAATCTGTAACCTGGCTATAACACCTATACTAATGCAATTGCTTCACCAGTACAAGAGAACGGTCCACCTTTTTTATATTGACAATTATTAATGTTTTTCTTATAATGTTTTTGTTATATATATTTTTCAAATTATGTAATTTTTACTTTTGTTATTCTAATAATGTTTTTTGTTATTATGTTATTGCTATTATGTTTTTTATATGCATGTTTTTGTTATAATGTTTTTTTGTATTTATATTGTTATGGCGGGAAAGCCAAAACAAGAATAAAAAAAAATAAAAAAAAAAAAAAATTGCACATTAATTAAAATTTAAATATTCGTGGAGAGATATATTCTAAATATGTGGGAGGGATTGGCCAGGAGACAAGCACACTAAGCTTTGACCATTATACAATAAAATCTATAAAATGAATTTCAAGAAAATTGGGAAAAAAATAAAAAAAGTACACCAGTAAACATGGGCGTAGCCAGACTTCTTGTTAGGGGGGCCAACCCCCTCGTTAGAGCGACAGAGAGGGGGTTTGCAATTAATATATACATAGAGTATTAATTATTTATTTAAATAAAAAAAAAAAATTAAATTAATGTAGTGAATTGGGGTGTTAAAAAAATTTCCAATGGGAAAAATATATATATATATATTTTTTTTAATTTTAGGACCAGCCAGGGGGGGGCAACGGCCCCCCTGCCTCCCCTGGCTACGCCCATGCCAGTAAAGTAAACTAGTATTCGAGGTTTCCCGAAGTCGAGACCTAGCGCAATTTTTTCTATACCGGAACTAGTATGGAAATATTTAAAATTTGATAGATAATCTCAATTTGGCTGATATCTTCGATTCTCCATTATAAAGTATTCCATATCAATTAGCAGATTTTTTGTGTTTAATATCAAAAACGTCAGTCTCCTGGATGTTTTTCAATGGTAAAGCTAGGAGGCTGTTGAGGTTTTTTTTTTTTTTTTATAAAAACATTCACACTTTTTTCTCATTCACACTCCACTCACACACACATTTACACAGTCTTTTCGGCATCTTAGGCCATATAAGACTTTGACGATAACCGTTGTAATTAATAAATCAATTTGGGGTTCCGGCATTTCTATTTAAGCCATCTGGTATCCAAATGGCTTAAATAAAATAATCGGACTGCCTGGGTCCGAACCCGCGACGTTTGGTATAGGAGGTAGGCACGCTACCTGCTACGCCACACCCGGGGGCTGCTGATGAGGTAATATATTAATACAAAAAAAAAATAATAAAAAATCTGAGTGTTTTACTATATGGATACAATAAAATTAACTTAATGTCAAAATCATTACAAACAATTGAAATGAAAGTTACAAATTGTGCATTTCAAATTCGACCCCAAAATTTTTGTAGAATGACCCATATATAAAATATTTACTTCTAAAAGAGTGACAATCGCTTCCCCCTCCACTCCGCGCCTCTAACTATTAAAATTAATCCGTATTTTCCCCATTCTAATATCCAACGATCACCTATCCAAATAAGACCGCCGCTTTCTGGTCGTTTGTTCTCCCCTTCGCTTAGCAAGGCCAAGGCCGTCGGCCTTCAAAGACTTATAAACTAAAAAAAAAAATGTCTTCTGTAGCTTCTGTAAACGTTCCTCATTCTTTTAGATCAAATAATAAATAAATAAACGTCCCAGCCTTAATTTGTTTAATTAAATGTTAAAAAAAAAAAAAAACTCAATATTTGCGATTGGACTTTTGAATCCTTGCCGAAAAAGGAAAAACGTCATCAAGACGAAGAGAAAAAAAAAATATTATATATCATTTAAACATAAATTCACTTAAGAAAATGTTAATTTATTAAAATCTCTATGTAAATTTGTCTGAAACAATAAATAAAAAAAAAAAAAAAATTGTGAAATTTTAAGCTGGACCATTTGTTATTCAGAGAGGAGAAATTATAAAAAAAAAAATCTCTTTTTCTTATCTCTAAGAATTCAAAAATTATGAACGACTCAAGAGAGAGTGAATGGATGTATAGCTTTCTATAAATAGCAGACGGTCAGGTTTTGAGTTGGAGGCAGGCGCACGCACGCATGTGTAAATATGATCATCCCGTTTCGTTTGTGATAAACGGACGGACACGTTGCTGCTCCGACAAAAAAAAAAAAAATGGTCTTTATATTTTTATAATAGATATTTTATAATACATTTTGAAAATATATGGCTCAATGTAAGAGAATAAAAAAAAAAAGATGAAGAAGAAATGGATTTAATTAACAACTCCGTTGAATCGAGTTCATAAATTTTACTTTTTCAGTCCCCCCTCCCCTCCCTCCCCCTCTCTGTGACTTTGATCTCAATTTTATTTAAAATTTAATAATTCCTAATTGGTTTCTGAAATATATGTTTAGTGCCATAAATGGACTTTTGTGGTGACAAATAACTAACTGGCTTAATCAATTCATAAGTTAGTTTTTTTTTTCTGTCTTATTATTATTTATTTTCATATGAAGACCTCATAGGAAGAAATATAAATATCTGTGAAGATTGTGAAGATTTAAAGTTTAAAATTATGCAAAAAAAAAAAACTTTAATAAAAAAGGAAAATCTGATGTGACTGGCGACCGCACAGTACACAACCTTCGGTATGTGCTAGTCACACCAGATTTTTCTTCTTTTTGAATTTATAAAATTTTGGTTATGAAAAATCTAGTTTTTAGAAAAATGACTTTAAAGTCTTGTTTTTTCAAATTTTGTTAATGAGCATGCATTTCTATTTATTTATTTATTTTTTTTTTGTTTTGTTGTATTTAAATTTGTATTGTGTTTGTTGGACCAGCCACCGAGGACTGGTGCCTCTAAGCGGGTCGTAATAAATTTATTTATTTATTTGTATATCAGGTATAAATTACATCGATTCTGATGAATCGAATATTTACATCATATAAGAACTAGAGAATCGGAATCAGTAATAAAAAAAAATAAATCCATTTTTTTGAACTTTATTTAATTGGCTCTCCTGAAAATTTAGCCCAGTGAAGATTTCGTATCTTTTCATGTGAACGGTCACAAAATTTATATTATTTTACCTTTATTATTTTTAATAGGAGAGTAAGTAAGAGTTAAGTACACAAGGTTTTTTTTGTTTCAATGATGTATCATGTGTACTTAAATTTAATTCTCTTTCGATTACTGAAGGTAAGAGAAAGTTGTCTGCTGTGCGACCAGTCACACCAGATTTTTTTCAATATTTAGATAAGAAAGAATAAGATCTTTTAAAGAAGGTTTTATTTTATCAGACTCTGAACCTAACGAGAATGATAAAAATATAAATCTTAAGGCGGCTACACACGTAACTGCACACTTGACAAGCATGTATGTGCAATCTTTTTGTACCAGCATGCACAAATTCCCTACGGCACAAGCATGCTTGTGCAAGAAACAGCTTCTGCCGAAAATTAACCTAAAAACTCGGAAGGTTATTTATTTGAAGAAATACTCACTTGCTTTAAACAGAGACACAATAAATATTAATATTTAAATTGAAATTTTAAATGAATTAATATATATTAAATAAATATCAAATGTCAAGACGTCTATAAAATGGCGTAGAGTTTTGCTTGCGCAAATATGCTTGTGCATGATTAAAATTCAATCGAGCATCAAGCAGCTTGCACAATTAAAATGCTTGCGCAAAATTCTCCTAAAGACGCTACAGTTTGTACAAAAAGATTGCACGTGCATGCCTGTCAAGTTTGCAGTTACATGTGTAACCGCTTTAAGACAGAAATATTATTTTGAATGAAAAGAAAAAAAAAACACTTCAAAGCAAGAAACTATCACAAGTTTAGAAAAAACTTCTCATCTCTATTCAGAGGTTTTTCTATAGACTGTTTATCATCTCTTTATTAATTTTACACCCCTTTTAACATAATAAAAAAAAAATAGTACACGAGATAAAGAAGAGGAGATAAAAGAAATAAAAAATGAAACCAAAAGAAGGGGGGAGAGTGCGAACCAAAGCACTTAATATTTATTTGAGGATAAAAAAAAAAATTTATATATATAAAAAACCGCTTTGCGAAAAATATTTCATTCGTAAAGAGCGAGCGGTGAGAAAGGCGAGCACCTCTTCACAGGCTTTCAAATGTTTTATTTTATACCTTGTGTACCTGGACATTTTTGAATCGTCTGACAAAAAAATGCATTTGGAATATTAAATTTCTTTTTTTTTTTTATTTGAATGTTTTCTCTTGAAATAGAATTAAATATTTATATTAACTCTATGATAAATCATCGACGCTCTTGTTTCTTTTGTTAATAAAAACATATTATTTTCCAAAGTGAAACTTTAATGACTTTTGATGACCTTAAATTTTTTCGCTCTTCTATCAGCATGTCGCGTTACAGGCCGTGACGCTTCAAACCATGACGTCACAAGCCGTGACGACAAAAATAGGAAAGTTGAAATTTAATATATATGACGAATTATAAAAAAATAATTGTGAGATTTAATTATTCAATTTTTAATTAGATAAAATATAATTTTTAAAATAATTTAAAATGATTCAAATCTTCATTTGCTAAATAAATATTGTTCTCAGTTTTTAGCATGCGTCTATTGATTTCCCGTTATCCAGTTAAGATTAAAAACGCGATTTTAATACCTTTAATTTTCTGAAAATTTACAGTTAAACGCCTACGATCCGAAAAAAAAGTTTCAATAGCATCCTGCTTTCATAAAACCACACAATTTTATAATATACTACACTGTAAAAATAATCTTAGTTTTAGTTTGTTTTGGAATAGTAAATTTACAAATTTCCCTTGTAAATGATAAATACAATGCATTTATCTACTAAATTTACAATCAAATAATTTTGAAAAAAAAAAAAAAAAAAAAAACATTTTAAAATTACAATTTTCATCGAAAAATAGAGTATGTATTGTAATTTTACATATATTGTATAGTAATTTTCGTTAAAAATTGTGTTGTAATATTAGAAAGCAGTTTGGGATAAGAAGAATCACTTCAAATTAAGAAGCTTAAAAAAGTCTGGTTTTCTTAACAAAGAAAGTAGTCAAGATGATAATGTCGCAGGGGCGGATTAAAGGGGGAGGGCGGTGGGGGCGACCGCCCCCCTCCCCCCGGAAAGAAATTCAAAAAGTTATAAAAACTAGTAATCTAAAGAAATTATGATTTCCGCTCTTTAAATTTCAATTGAATTTGTTACCAATCAATTTAAATAAATAGGATAGGGGTCTAAATGGCCTTAGATGCCGACAAAGTCCTTAAATAAAAAAAATCCAGCCCCCACCCCCCGACAAAATTGCATTAATCCGCCCCTGTAATGTCGTCGTACAAGTTAATATATGAAGGGAAGAAACCAGAGCTCGAGTTCAAATCCCTTGAGGGACAATTTTTTCTTCCTCGTTCGTGTCATATTGCTTTCTAAAATTACATTACTCTTTCTAAAATTATAACACATTTTCACTCTAACGATTTTCTAAAATTACAATAGATTTGTAAACGATTTTTAGAAAGATTTATTAAATTTAGTATGTTTTTGTTTATGTAATTTGCTTTCTACACAAAAATTGTAAAAATCACCAAAATTTTTTTTAAAGTACACTGTATTTTTTTGTAATTTTGTATTTTTTAACAATTGTATTTTTTATAAAGTAGGCTACAATATATGTATACAGTGGACTGGTTGGAGGGCGAAGCCGCAAGTCAAAAAATAAAGAAAATTTTTTTTTTTTTTTGCTTTTTCGACATAGACCCCCTTCTCTAATTAATTCAATTGAAATACATTTTTGTAGTATGAGAGGGAATGCAAGCCCCTGACCATTAGCACTAGAAGCAAGAACTCTACCACTGTGCCCAGGGACTATATTAAATAATTATATAACATTTTGAATTTAATAAATAAAATGAAAATTAAATAAAAGGCATTAAAATTCTCGTAAAATGACATTATAGGACGAACACGAAGAAATTTTATTTATTAATAAAGCCGAAACGTTCCAACATATTGTGTATTTATTAATACTCATTGAGATGGAATTCACCCTCTACGAGGGACTCAATTGATTCGTAAATATCTGGTTAATAAAAAAAAAAAAAAGATCGAATAAAAATTTCATCCTAAGAAGATATTTTTAGTCCTTTTTTTTCATAAAGTTGTGTTATTAATTTGCCTGTGTGTTTGTGAATAGTAATTTCACAGAGTGAAGGGTATTTTTGGATTATACAAACATACAACCTCATCAAGCTAAACATACAACTAAAAGCTAATTACTCTATTATTATTATTATGCCCCAAGGATAATTTCCTCACCGTGTAAACATACATTTTGAATTCCAAATTTGGACAAAAATTGTAATAATATCTAAATTGTATCAATAATTAAATATCAAATTTATTTTAATTGTCTACAAATGTTGTGAGTGAGTTTACTGAACGATGACTCTACTGTGAGTAGAAAGAAATTCTCATCCAGATCCAGATGGCTGACGAAAGCAGACTGAAACGGAAGTCAGGCCAACCGCGCTACACACGTCCTGATTTGTCAGGGAAGGGAGTGGGGGGAGGGGTGATATATGTTTGTGTTGTTCGTTACAGTGTTTTTGTTATCTATTTATATTATGCAAGGATATGTAAGTTACTTGGGAAAAATTTTCCTCAGATGTTGTAGAAAAGAAAAAGGAAAAAACATTTTCTTTATTCAGGGATCATTTAATGGCTGAGGCAACCAGTTGCGCACATTCAGGTTTCGGCTTTTTGCAATGCCATCTTCAGGCCTAAAATTCATAAAATTACAGTTGCAGAGATACATTTGTTTTTCAATAATTTTAAATAATGACATGGAAGTCAATTCTTGGCAATCTTAAGTTATGTCTTTCAATTATTGTTTTAATAATTATGTCATCAATCATACATACAACATCTGAGGAAAATTTTTCCCAAGTAACTTCCATAGCCTTGCAAAATTAATAACTGGGACTGTTTCATGAGATATTTATATTATGTTTTTCATGCTATGAAAATAAACGTATCTGTTTGTTTCTCAAGCCTATCTGAATTAATATATTTATAATTACTATACTATAGGGGGAGGGGGGATTGGATGGTTCGCCCCACCCAACTGTAAACTTGTCAGGACTCATAGGTTGGCCTTATAAATCAGGCCTGACAAATCAGGCCAACCGACAGGGCAAACTAATCAGGCCCTTACGGTCGGGACGTGTGTAGGCCGGTTGGGTCACCCAACCTGACAAGTTTGCAGTTGGGTGGGGCGAATCATCCAACCGCCAACTCCCACCCCTCCATCCCTTCCCTGACAAATCAGGACATGTGTAGCGCGGTTGGCCTGACTTCCCTTTCAGTCTGCTTTCTTCAGCCATCAATTTAACACTATGGTCTCTGTTATGGCAATTGAACAATTGGTAATTAATGAGTTAATTGATTATTGGAGAGAGTGCAGGTGTCTGTGGGCCATCCAGAAACCGAGTTATTGCAAGAGGGATTGGAGAAATGATTGTTTCAATGAATTATTAAAAAATTTATAAGAGGATGCCAGAAGCCTCTATGGGAATCATAGCTAGACCTATTTTTCGAGATTTAGATAAATAAGGAGCCATTTTAAAATAATTTTTTACACCTTAATCGATTGATAAAAACTGATGTGGTTTTGGTTGGCCTGATCGGTTGGTGCGTGTGTAGGTGGCCCCCGCCTGACCGGTCCAAATCATCAGGTCATTTTCATTCAAAATTTTCATTCAGAATTAAAATTTCATTAATTCTAACCTCGGGCTCTGAAGATGGCCGAAACGTCACAATAAAAGAAATAATTTTGGCTCCATATGACTTGGAATTTTTTTTTGACTCCGGCTTAATATAAATTTATATTTTTTAGCATTAAAAATTTTTGTTTTTGTATTATTTTACAAAATGGGGGAGGGGGGAGGCGTCATATGATTAAATATTTTTAAGGGAGGCGTTGTAACTCGGGTCCGACTGAAACAAGATTTTCAACCGAAACCGAATATTCGGCCTCAATCTTAGTTTCGGCCGAAACCGTAACTGTATTTCCTATAAAAAATTCATATCATTTTAACTTTTTTTTTTTTTTTTTTGAAATTTTTTCCGCCCTGCGGAAAATTTTTTCCCCTCCCGTGAAAATCATTTTACCTTTTTTTAGGGAGACTAAATTTTTTTCTTTCTCAAGTGCAAATCATTTGACCTCTTTTTTTGTTTTGCATGCGAGTCTCATCCCATCTTTTCTGACTCAGGTTTCGGCAGGCCGAAAGTTTCGGCTACTTTTGGCCGAAACCGAAACACGGCCGAAACTGACCGAAACCGAATATTCGGTCGGTTTCTAGTTGTAACATAAAGTTTGGAAACCACTCCTATAATCCTTTCATTTCTTTCCATCTATATGTTATGATCATTTTTTTCCACTTATTTACATTTATTTTATCTTTTTCAATTATGAGAGATAGACATTATATACGTTTATATAGAGTATATCTCTAATAGAGTCAGAGACAAATATGCTGCTTCATAATAAGTTACTTAATGAATTTTTATTATTTTTTCTTTTTTTTTTTTAGGATTTCTTCATTTCTTATTCTAAAGCTGACTTGGGACTTTGAGAAAACAGAGTTGAAGAATCCTATTACCAAAGGCGTCTCTTGAATTATACAAATATTAATGAGAAAAATTCCGGCCAAAAAGTAATCATCTCTAGAAAGATGATGTATTAATTTCAAATAAGTAAATTCTAATTTAATGATTTATTAAAGCTTCAATCTGAGGAGGTAATTTAACGTTGACGCCTTGAATTCACAAAATAATTAAAGCATTAAAATTAAACCTCAATTTGATTTCTTTATAAACGAAAATTCGTATCAAAGAAAGAGGATTTTGTGAGATCACCTACGTACGTAAGCACAATCATATTTCATGGGCAAAGTTAGATCTCGAATCTCAGCAATAAAAGCAATTGTAATCATCGCAAAATCTGAGCTTCGCCTATTTGATCTGGTCCACGTGATTCTCAATAAAATAAACTTTTATTTTTATTTTTAGAACCGTCTCAAGTAACAATTCGAGCGAAAAAGTCGGCTAGTAATGAACTTCTTAAAATGCGATTGCTTTCTTTCTTTTTTTTTTTTTTGAAAAAATACAAAAACAAAAAAAAACAGGTAAAAAAAAATTTACAAACAATATGTGTATAATAAATTTACTCAAATGTATTCATAAATTAATTTACTGTGAAAGTGTTTATTGTAGACGATTTCCATAAAAAAGCGGAAGATATTTGAGAGTTTTGGGATCAAATGAAGTGTAAACTTGGAATAAATGAATATTGAAAACAGATGTCTGAAAATTCTTAAGAATCCATCCCTGAAAAAAATGTTATTTTTAGAGAGAGAGAGAGAAAAAAAAGAAGAATTGATAGCGAAACTAAATGAAGAATAATAGGAGAGAGAGAGCAGCAGGTGTTACGGCAGAGGATCAAGGCCCAGGGTCACCCATCCGGAGAAGAACAGCCAGTCTTTGACATCGATCAGTCATTCATGTCGAGGGCAACGACTCATATCAATGCCATCTAACTTGTAAGTTTTTCTAGACAATGATGATCAATAAGGACTGATGACTATCTGCTAATAATTAAATTTAATCCATTTTTATTTAATTTTTTGTAGAATTATAAGGAAAAAGCAGCTAGGTGAAAAATAAAAAAAATCTGTTGTGACTGGGGCACAGCACAGAAACAACTTTCTCTTACCTTTCGGTAAGATAAAGTTGTGCACCGTGCTGGTCACACCAGATTTTTGTGTCGAGATATATTTAGTTGTTCTTAGCACTAAAGTTCCAAACTTGACCACCCGATTCATAGATGGGGCTGAGCTACGAATGCTACCACATCAGTAAAGTGTACTTGAAACGATTTCAAAAAAAAATTTCAGTCAAATATTTTTTAAAATATAAAAAAAAATATATTTTTTAATTTTAAACAAAATCCTTGGCGCGAATTTTGAGAAAATCGAAAAAAACTGAAAAAGTACATCAGTAAAGTACTAGTACTCTTTGGCCGATTTTGTTTAAAAGCTTATTTTCACGCCCTTAGGGAGGTGTCTAACTTAAATATAAAATTTCAACC
>JAKCPI010021045.1:0-63047 GCA_023213315.1 Euborellia annulipes
TTTATAAATTAACTGTTATCTATACACCTTATAAACATTGACCTATCACTTTGAAATTGAACCCAATCTTACGAATAAAAACCTTTTAATAATTCTTTTATAATAATGACCTGACAAGCTTACAATATAAGGTCAATGATTTAGTGACTTTGAGAGTAATTGGTCATCAATTATATGAATATTCATGACCAAGTATATTAAGCTAAACTGCTAATTAACAATAATTCAAGCTTATTTTTAGATTATTTAAATTGAATGCATTGACATAGGTATTTTGCTTTCTCTTACCTATATATAGAAATTCTTGGAGAAAGTATTGGATTCATGTCAAAAATTCGTTGTGGAAATACATGTTTTGAGTCTAAAAATAAAAAATCTCGTGAGACTAGTCGCATAACACAACCTTCAGTATATAAAATAATCTACTAGTGGACCCTACTCTTTGGACAATTTTGTTCAAAAGCTCCATTTTACGCGCCAGGGGGATTCCGGAACATAACTTAAATATCAAATTCCTAGCTCTTTTTATTCTTTCTCGCACATAACACGGAACGGCTGCAGGATAAACAGTCGAAATGTTTTACAATAGTTATATTTTTAATAAATAATTAACACAGAACTTTTCAACAAATTTACCCATAGAGTTAGGCCTACTAGTACTTTATATACCGAAGGTTGTGCTGTGGGACAATCACACCAGATTTTTATTTTTTAAAGTCACTCATAATATTAAAGATGTTTTTGTTAGACTAATAATAAAAGTTTTTAATTAAAAATCAAGAAATTATCAACTACTACTATTAATTTTTGAACATCACAAATTTTTGCAAAAATTCACTCCTATACTATACTCTTTATGCATGGTGGCTTAGTAAACAGATTATTTACTAATAAATCAGCAGGCAACAGTATCTGATTTTCTTTACTGTCAAATCTCTGTGATATATGAACCGTTGTCCCATTGACACAGAAATATTTACAATTATCTTCAGTAATACAAAGTTTTTTTATCTTCTTAAATCCTTTTTTCTTTAATATTATATGCAACCCCGTTGACAGAAGTGACAAAAATTGGAAGTTTTTACTAGTTATAAATTATAAAGTATGTAAAATTAATTTTACTATATTATAAATTATAAATAAAATGATATATTTATCGAAAAATTTGATTTCTCTTATACCCCGAAGGACGAAAAGTCGGGACAAAAAATTATTGCTTTTTAATTCCACCTCGCTACATTCTCCCTTGACTAAACCTTAGCTACTCGAGAAATTTCATTAATTTGAAACTAGTAAATTAATATAATATTCCGATCATGATACAATACTTTGGATTCTTATTATGCAAAAGGTGTATTTATTTTCAAAAGGAATTCCTCTCGCTAAGTGAGAGCTACTTAGAAAATATTTCTTCAACTTTTTATTCATTAAATAACTAATGAGTGTTTTCCCAAATAATTCACATAAAAATAATGCTTCGTTCGAGTTGTCAAGCTTAGTTTTTTTTTTTTTTTTTAACATTTTTAACGAGCAATTGCGTAACGAGATAACTTCCTTCCTCTCTGTCAGAATCAATGAATTCCAACATTACTCTCATTTAATATTATTCATAGAGTACGTTTAATTAATTGGTTTAATGACCATCTTTCAATTATTCATTACAACCGCTCAAAAAAAAAATGCAAATGACATAGAGTGTATTGAATCTAAAAATATATGCTAATCTTTTAAGAAAAGTCGAAAAATAAACTTAACATAGACAAGTAGACATGATTTTTTTTTTAAATTTATCCTTTAAATGAAAAAAAAAAAAATATTTATTTTGGATTTGATCTTGGAGCCATCCCCCCCCCCCCCCTCCCGGACAGAAAAAATATGATTTTAATCATACAAAAGTTCAAATCCTGGGCCCTCCACTGCATCTTTCTTAAATTTAAACTGGGTTCTCAGTAGATGACTTTCTACTACACAAATGAACATATTTTTTTTTTTATTTCATTGTGTAATTAAACTTTTACCCAATGCGATTAGTACGTGCATATATTATAGGCAATAAATAAAGGAAAACGCTAATTTACGTTTTGGTGTTGTAATTTAAAACTTAATTCATTTTCATATCAATTTATTTCCTGTTTACATAATATTTTAATATTATCACAAAAGTTTTTCAATAATAAATAATGGCTTTATTGCCTTAGTGTATCTATCTCTACTAGATAGAAGTGAAATCGAGAATTGAAAACAAAAAAAAGAAAAATATCGTTCGCAATGAGGTTTAATTTGTTTCATCCGAGGCAGGTTAATAAATTGTAGAGAGAGATTTTGAATTTTATAGTCTCTTTCAACTAAAAACAAATAAATCGATGTCGTTTTGTATTTGCATCTACCTCAATATGGCATATCTCTTTTGCAATCTTATTGATAGTTAATTTTTCAAAAAAGAAAAAATAGTCTTGGTGTTAATTCCCAAAATCTATTAGTATCAGTCTTATTTTGAAAATTTTAATATTTAAAGTTAGAAATTCGTCTTTCAATTTTTCTTATTTTACACTCATAAATATACTTTGAAAAGAATAAAATCAAACTTGGTTTCACTAAAAGACAATTTTTTTTTACTCAAACACATCAACCATGAAAACCTTGAAGTGATATTATCTTTTGTGTTATGGGTTGGATTTAAATTTAAAATTTCCATTGGAAAAAAAATAACAAAAACATTTCTTAACCATTTAAAATTTAATAATAAACTTTATTTAAAAGAACGAATTATATTCCATAGAAAATTTTCGTAGTGAGTGAGCCTTAAAATCGATTGGTCAAAAGAAATCCTTATAAGGAATTTGATAATTTGCATTATTTATAAAACTATTTGGCTATTCTGTTTCTAATATGTAAATTTATAATCATTAAATATAATAAATTCCTTGTAATTGTCTATAAATGACTAATATTTAAATTTAAAATCGTGATCGATGTTTATAAACTTGCTGGTTGACTAATCAACTACCTGAAATAACTCCGGATCAATCAAGGAAATTATTCAATTAGATATGTAATATTTAAATGATGAAATGATGAACTACTTAGTAAATACAATTTCACAGATAAAATAATAAATACTTTATTTTCAATAAAATTTTAGGGTTTTATGCCCAACTACACAGCTAATCAATTACCTAGGGACGTTATTTTTTATTTGAAGTTGAAAAGCCAATTGCTACTGGGCAGGGGCGTATATAGAAATTTTTTTCGGGGGGCCCGAACTCAAAAAATTTTCTGGCGGAAAATTTTTTTTTTCAAGAAACTATTTTTTTTCACACGAAATTTTTTGCGGAACATTTTTTCAATTGCGGAACCAAAGTTGTCCATCCTGCGGAAAAATTTGTTGCGCTGATGTCTTTATATCCCTATATATGTATATGTGTTTGGGAAATTTTCGGGGGGCCCGGGCCCCCTCGGCCCCCCCCATAAATACGCCCCTGCTACTGGCTATGCCGTCACACACTTTGGTCTAAGAAAGTTTTTTGATATTTAAAATTTGGAAAATTTAATGTGAATAAAAACTAAAATTCAATCTATCAATATATAATGAGATTGTATGTTTTTACAGGTAAAGCAATAAAAAATTTTAATAAATAATTTATGTAAATATTTTGAGATTTTAAAAAAGAATATCTATAAAACTATTTACATATTGTAACCGGCAAATTAATTATTTTAGGCTGGTTGCACACACACACCGATTTTGGACGGCCGATTTTATGTCGGTCGTCCAAATTCCAATAGTGAACCACATGTGGGAACGGGACGTTGCACACACGCCGACCGGTGATCGTCGCCGGTAAAATACCGGTCAGCAGCCGGCCACTGCCACTGTATCGCCGGCAGTGCCGGGAATTAGTGGCGTACATGACTAAATACCCGCTTGCACACACACCGATTTTTCACCGACCATTCCAGTCTCGACTGCTCAGTGAAATTGTAGTTACCACGTTTTAACTTGTTATTAGTTTTGATAGTGCGTGTTAATTGCAATGGCTGATTTAGCGGGTTCAGACCTAGGCAGTCCGATGATTTTATTTAAGCCATTTGGATACCAGAAGGCTTAAATAGAAATGCCTGACCCCACAATATTTTATATTAATTACAACGGTTATAGTCTAAAGTCTTAAATGGCCTGAGTTGCCGAAAATACTGTGTGAGTGTGAGTGTGAGTGTGAGTGTGAATGGGAAAAAAGTGTGATGTTTAAAAAAAAAAAAACCTCATGTCACCTCGTGGCAACTGATTGTTTGACCGGTAAAAATCCGGTGAGTGTGCAAGCACCTGCTACCGATAAAATATCGGCCGATTTTATACCGGCCGTCCAAAATCGGTGTGTGTGTAACCAGCCTTAATTTAATTTTATTTCTAATTCTAATTTCTCAATATTATTTTTTATTTTATCTAATTTATTTATTTTTCTCAAGTAGAAAATTCGTTTATTTTCTCTAAAATTTTTCTAACGTATTTTTAACGACTTTTGTATAAAATTTCCGTCGCCTCATGCGAACGACACGAGCACAATTCAATTGCTTTGTGACTCTCGCCTTGTAAAGTCGCATTGGTTATTCACAATATTTTTGCGCCCTGCAAAATTAATTCGACAACCCTTGTCAATAGTATTATATTTTTTTTTATTACATAACCCCTTATGTATTCATATTTTTTTCTGGTTAATTAATGACCCAGTTTTTTTTATCTAATTAAAATATTTTTTTACGTTTCTTCAACTTGTTACCTGTTATACATTTTTATCGTTATTCATATTATTACTGTATCATTTTAAAGAAGAATTAAACCAATTACGTGTTAATTAATAATTGTTAACCCAAAAATTTCGTGTTGTCATTTGGTGTGTGTGCGTGTGAACCCTTCTCCCACCATCAACCATCTTCAACGATAATTTGGCAACGGGAAACGAAAATTCATCATAAATAGCATCCAATCCTGGAGCCAGCAGAAAATCATCTATCATAAATAGCATCCAATCCTGGAGCTAACTGCATAATATTTATTATAAACGACACCCGATCAAGGGCCAACTTCATCCACCCGATCAAGGGCCAACTTCATCACATCTATTATAAATGGCGCCCAACGTGGGGCCAACTTTAAAAAATCTATTATAAATGGCGCCCAACGTGGGGCCAACTTTATAAAATCTATTATAATATGAATTTTAGTTTTTCTCACATTAAATTTGTCGAATTTAAATAGAAAAAATCTGGTGTGACTGGCGCACAGCACACAACTTTCTCTTACCTTCGGTAATCGAAAGTTGTGTACTGTGCTTGTCACACCAGATTTTTCGTGTCGAAATATATTTAGTTCCCGACAGTACGGAACATATGAATTCAGATGTAAAATTTATAAGTATGGGAAAATATTTATATTTTGTTACCATGGCAACCATTTCTCCTATCCTTCCCTATGAAATACAAGAGTAAAGTGGTCTTCAGAAGATTTCAATCGCAAAATGAGAATATACATTTTAAAGAGCATCTAAAAAATGATTGATTTTTGAATTTAAAAAAAAAATCGTTGGAGCAAATTTTGAGAAAATCCGAAAAAAACTGAAAAAGTACATCAGTAAAGTACTAGTACTCTTTGGCCGATTTTGATTAAAAGCTTATTTTTCCGGTCCAGGAGGGTGTTTAACTTAAATATAAAATTTCAGCCTCATAGCTCAATTCCTTCATGCTTAAAATTGAACACAGACACACCCACCCACACACCCACACACACACACACACACACCCACACACACACAGACAGACCATGTCGCGAAAACCACTTTTTTTGGATTCAGGGGACCTCAAAACGTGAATATCCATCAAAATCTCGACATCGAATTTTTGACATGAATCCAATACCCTCTCCTCTATATATATATTACATATATACATAGGTAAGAGAAAGTAAAAATAACAAAAAACTTTAATTAAGATCAGACCCAGTCAATTGGAGAATGCATTTTTTAATGCATCTGGGTCTAAGACATTCAGAAGGGGTAAAAAATATCGTTTCTCGTTGCCTAAATAAAAGAACATGATGGAAGAATCAAGTACAATTTAATAATATAATAAAAAAAATCTGGTGTGACTGGCGCACAGCACACAACTTTCTCTTACCTTCGGTAATCGAAAGTTATGTTCTGTGCTTGTCACACCAGATTTTTTTATGTCGACATGTATTTAGTTTCCGACAGTAGGGTACAATTGAATTCAAGATGTAAAATTTATAAGTATGGGAAAATATTTATATTTTGTTACCATGGCAACCATTTCTCGTATCTTCCCTATGAAATACAAGAGTAAAGTGGTCTTCAGAAGATTTCAATTGCAAAATGAGAATATACATTTTAAAGAGAATCTAAAAAATAATTGATTTTTGAATTTAAAAAAAAAATCGTTGGAGCAAATTTTGAGAAAATCGAAAAAAACTGAAAAAGTAAATCAGTAAAGTACTAGTACTCTTTGGCCGATTTTGTTAAAAGCTTATTGTCCGGTCCCGGGGGTGTTTAACTTAAATATAAAATTTCAACCTCATAGCTCAATTCCTTCATGCCTAGAAATTTGAACACACACACACACACCCACCCACCCACCCACCCACCCACAGACAGACCATGTCGCGAAAACCACTTTTTTGGATTCAGGGGACCTCAAAACGTGAAGATCCATCAAAATCTCGACATCGAATTTTTGACATGAAACCAATACTTTCTCTCTATTTATATATTACATATATACATAGGTAAGAGAAAGTAAAACTAGAACATCGATCGTGCTTTAAGTTTCAATTTCAAGTACAATTTAATAATAATAAAAAAAAACGCCTGTTTTTGAGAGAAAGAAACCAAAGATGCTCATTTGTTCAACTGGTTGCCTAATTAATTTCCCATTTTTACTTTCTCTTTCCCTATACAGTATATGATATATACCGGTATAAAATATAGGCCAGCCATCAAAATATTCCCTAGATTTTTCCAATTTATATCAACAGATTATTTATTTTCTAATAAAATTTTTTACAAAAATCATAAATTCCGTCTCAGCATATGTATCTGACTATAGAGAAATTCTAGTAATTAAACACATAATTAATGCATTCAACGAATTCAAAAATTTCTTCATATTCTGGATGCTAAATAATTTTTCCAAACACCTTTCTTTTTACTTTCTCTTACCTATGTATATATGTAATATATATATAGAGAGAAAGTATTGGTTTCATGTCAAAAATTCGATGTCGAGATTTTGATGGATCTTCACGTTTTGAGGTCCCCTGAATCCAAAAAAGTGGTTTTCGCGACATGGTCTGTGTGTGTGTGGGTGGGTGGGTGGGTGGGTGGGTGTGTGTGTGTGTGTGTGTTCAATTTTAAGCATGAAGGAATTGAGCTAGGAGGATGAAATTTTATATTTAAGTTAAACACCCCCCGGGACCGGAAAAATAAGCTTTTAATCAAAATCGGCCAAAGATTACTAGTACTTTACTGATGTACTTTTTCAGTTTTTTCGATTTTCTCAAAATTCGCTCCAACGATTTTGTTTAAAATTCAAAAATCAATTATTTTTTAGATGCTCTTTCAAATGTATATTCTCGTTTTGCCCTTGAAATCTTCTGAAGCACACTTTACTCTTGTGCTTCATAGGAAAGATAGGAGAAATGGTTGCCATGGTTACAAAATATAAATATTTTCCCATACTTATAAATTTTACATCTGAATTCAAATGTTCCGCACTGTCGTGAACTAAATATATGTCGACACAAAAAATCTGGTGTGACAAGCACAGTACACAACTTTCGATTACCGAAGGTAAGAGAAAGTTGTGTGCTGTGCGCCAGTCACACCAGATTTTTTAATTTATTATTTGTTTGATGACATCTTTCTTTTAATTATTAAGATGACTAAAGATAACTGATATACCCAGTATAATCAAATTTTTTTTCTTATTTTTTCTTTATTTCATTGACAATAATCGGGAATTTATTTATGATTTTACATAAAATAAATTATCAGTTCTCAAATATACAAAAGAGAGGTATCATTAGGATTCTTGTTTTATTAAAAAAAACACTATTATTTATAATGAATTAACTTCATATTACCTTTTCTTTTTTAATAACAAATTGATTAAGTTGGCAATCAATGATATCAAACTATTTGTTTTATACACATGACTGGGAATAATAAATTCCAACATTCTTTCGTTAAATTTCCCTCCAGGTATCGTTGGCCTCATTCAAAAAGAGGTAGAGAAAACATTCACTAGACAACTTAGAAAGAAAAAAAAATCGTCACTATCTTTTATTAAAAAAAAAGAAAAAAGAAATTGTCCAAATAAGTCTGGAAACGTTTATTTTGAAGACCTCGATTCTATTTTCCCTCCTTTATATATACAAAAATGAAGATCAACATGAAGCAATATAAAATAAATAAATAACAACTTTCTTATACTTACTAACACATAAAATTCATATTTTTCCAATTGAAATTTAAAAGCAAGGAAGAGCTAGCGCCCTATAAAGCAAGGGCCTAAATGTTGATCGTTTATCTTCATCAGCTTTGATGAAAGCAACATTTTTGGCACGTGGCACTCTCACAGCCCTAGGGGGCAAAGGGCGTCGGCGTCCCCTCTGCATCCTCAATGCGACAAACATATGGCTCTCTTCAATTATTTATTAGTTTTACAAGCCATTATAAACTTAAATGAAATCATACATGATACACTACAAATTGCAAATATTTTGTAGATTAATCACAATTCAAGACAACATATCAAAACAAAGAGAATTTCAACCAGCAAGTCCAGATTAATATTTTGAAATATTAGAAATAAGAAGAAATATCAATTTTAGCCTCTTATCCATATTTATTTAAATTAATTGTCCTATAACTAGTGTGCTTTTTATTACACTATTAAACCTCTGTCAATTATAAAAGCTATTTAGATATATTAACGATTAGCTATATTCATTTATTTCATTCCACATATCGTTTAATACACGAAGACACTTCAGGACAACCATCTTTGGAGAAGTAATAAAATTATTTATTTATACTATTGAATAGTTAACTGTTTGACCTACTTCTATTTCTATGGTTGTTATCTATGCTAAATAGATAATCCAATTGGTGTAATTTAATAGTAAATTAATTATATAGCTACTGATAAATCCCTTTTTTTCATGATTATATTTAGAATCAATCAATAGGTCTGCCCTCAGGCTTAGTGTAGGGGTTAGCGTGCTAGTCTTGTATACTAAGGGTTGCGGGTTCGGATCCCAGACAGTTCGATGGTTTCATTTGGATACCATATGGCTTAAATAAGAATGCCCGGACCCTAAATACATTTATATTCAAAAAACGGTTATCGTCAAAGGCTTATATGGCCTGAGTTGCCGAAAAGACTGTGTGAGTAGGAGTGTGAATGAGAAAAAAAAAGAAAAGAAAATCAATAGGCCTACAATTTTTAAAAGATTTAAACTTTCGATCGTTGGTTCTCGTTGAAACATTTTGTAAATTAAAATATACAAATTAATCACTAAGTTATTAGTTTCAAAGGTTTTATTAATTAAAAATGGACACTTAATATGTATATATAAATAAATAAAAAAAATGTATATATAAATAAATAAAAAAATAAAAAAATAAAAAAATAAAAAATAAAAAAATAAAAAAATAAAAAAATAAAAAAATAAAAAAATAAAAAAATAAAATAAATAAAATAAAAAAATAAATAAAAAAATAAATAAAAAAATAAAAAATAAATAAAAAAATTAAAAAAATCTAATTAAAAAAATTAAAAAAATTAAAAAAATCTATCTAAGAATTTTATTAATTTCAATCAAATCACCGACCACCTGTGTAGATGAAGTAACTGCGGCTCAGCTGAGTCTCCGAGAATAGATGTCCTTCATCCCAGAATCAAAAAATTTTATACTTAATATGTATTTCGACAATCACTTCTGATGATGACATTCTAATACATAAAAGAAATAAAGTAAAATACAATATATGTCTCTACTTTCATGTATTAGAATGTAATCACTTCTGGTGATGACAAGTAATTGTCGGAATACGTATTAAGTGTTATTTTATTTTTAATTAATAAAACCTTTGAAACATATCTTCTCTTGCCCTCGCCTTATTCCCTAGATGCGGGGTCGGCGGACCTCATCTTTTTCCCTCCAACCCTATCATGCTTTTCTGCGATCGGATGAAATAGAATAGGTCGGCCCCACGGTCTGATGCCTATTGAAAATATAGAAGGAACAGACATGTAAGGAACAGAAGGACTGCCAGTCCCAGCTCGGGCAGCTCGTGGTCGCCCTCCACGTACCCACAAGACGTGGGCCCCTGAGCGAAAAACCTTTGAAACAAATAACCTAGTTTAAATTGTATATTTAACAATTTTTATCATTTTCTTTTGAAAATTTGTAGATAAAATAAATAAATAAGTTTTCACTAATAATTAAGAAATAATAAGGTCGGCACGACGTATTATAACTAGGCTGTGCAAACGAATCGATTAATCGATTAGTATTTTTTTTTTTAAATAATCGATTATTACAAAAACAATCGATGATTTTCCATAATCGAATATGAAAAACACCGATTATTTACAATTATGAAAAAAATAATCAATTCGAATAGTAATAGTAATAATAATTTTTTCGCCTAATCGAACACCTCTAATTATAAAACGTAAAGCAAAAATATTTTTCCTTTTTACGATTCAAAATTATAACGAAGATGGGAAAATGTTTTTCACTCCTCAATCATTGTGCCTATCAGTCGTTAGGCTTGCTTTAACTAGCAATTCAAGGCTCACGGCATTTTTTATTTCTTTAAAAAAAAAATTGTGTTTGGTTTCATTTTATAAACAATATATAGGTATACCCTAGTAAAATACTTTTTTACCAGAACATTTTATTAAATCAAGTATGGTTTTCTTAGGTCAAGGAGGGCTTGTTTTTTGCACTTAGCTCGCCTGAGGCTAAGATATAATTATTTTTTCAATCAGTAAAATGTAAACATAATTGAATAAAAGAAGTGAAAGTTTAAAAATAAAAATACGACAAAGAGAAAGAACATAAAGAATTTGAAATGCAACATCAAAAGAGACAGAAGATTGCTTGGTTTGGTTTGTGGGTGTTCTTTTTCTTTACATCAGAAACTTCACCGATAAATAAATAAACGGAAATTCCTGGCCTAGGTGTTGAAATGAAAACTAACTGATAATAAAAGATAATTATTTTTTGGTGATGTGAAAAAACAGGTTTTCAAATTCTATTTTCTCCAATAAATACTATATATTGATACGTCTTAGCACCGGTTTCTTCATCCCTGGTCAAGTAGCTGAACTTGGATAAGCACCTTAGCCTTGTAATTAAGAAACCCCTTGAGTACTAAATCTTATTATAAAATAAACCATATATCATCATTTTATTATTAAAAGAAGGAAAACCAAAAGTAAAAAAATAAAACAAATATTTCTACTTATTCTACATTAGAAAATGCTATATTTTATAAGATTTAGGGTATTTCTTCATTGCAAGACTAAGTCGCTACTTAACTATTTGACTTCTTCATCCTGGGTCAACATGCACCCTTAAAATATCTAGAATCTGGTTTATTTGATAAATTTTTTTTCATCTCAACTTGTTAAAAAATAATGCAATAACATTCGATTAAAAAAATGAAACAGTGTATGAATAAGCTTTTAACCGGGCAAAAATATCAAAAAAAATGCATATCTTTAACTTTTTTTTGTGACTTTTCCCACTCAGTAAATTATTAAGAAAAAATCTGGTGTGACTAGTCGCACAGCACACAACTTTCTCTTACCTTCTGTAATCGAAAGTTGTGTTCTGTGCTTGTCACACCAGATTTTTTTGTTTCGAGATATATTTACTTTCCGACAGTACGGTACATTTGAATTTGAAAAATTTATAAAAAGAAAAATATTTGTTCAATGGCAAAATGAGAATATACATTTTAAAGAGCATCTAAAAAATAATTGATTTTTGAATTTTAATCAAAATCGTTAAAGCGAATTTTGAGAAAATAAAAAAAAAAACTGAAACAGTACATCAGTAAAGTACTATTACTTTTTGGCCGACTTTGATTAAAAGTTTAATTCCTTGGAGGGGTGCCTAATCTTTATATATAAAATTTCAACCTCGTAGCTTAAAATTGACACACAGACACTCATACAGACAGACCATGTCGTAAAAACCACTTTTTTGGATTCAGGGGACTTCAAAACGTGTATATCCATCAAAATCTCGACATCGAATTTTTAACATGAATCCAATACTCTATATAAACCGGTATATGTATATTAACATACAGTATACATATAGGTAAGAGAAAGTAAAAAGCAATTAAAGGCCCAACCCCAAGAGGGTTTCTTTTTAATTAGATATCCATTTTAAAATAAGTTAAAAGTCGAGTCAGTGTGCAATAAGGAATGAAAATAAAAATGGTGCCAAAAATAAATATCCCGGGTGGGAAGCTAGAAATAGGAAAAATTAATTTCATGCCTTTACGGTCTTTTGAGATGTTTTGCACTAAACAACTCAAACAAATCACCAAAATAATAGTTAAGCGCATAGGCTCTAAATTCTATAAAAGGAAAGAGTTTTTTCTTTTCACAAAGTTTGCTGTTTTTATGTTATGATTGTTTGGACCTAGCTACCGAGGACTGGTGCCTCTAAGTAGGTCTTTAATAAATTTATTCATTAATCATATGAAAATTTATTATGAAAGTCATCTAAATATTTAGAATTTTTTGACGTATCGGTTCCCGTATATATCTCAATGGACCAGAAGATAATATTTTAAATGAATATTAAAATAAAAAAGTAAAACTAAAAAGAATATTAAATAATTTGAAACTACAGTAGAGTCTTTCTAATCCGGCCTTATGCCAGATTCTGAAAATGCAGGATTACCAGAAACATTTAATATAATGCAAAATTTATTCTTAAAAACATGAAATGACACCTTTTTATTAAAATTACCCCTTTTTTGCTGCAATATCCTGAAGAAGTGGCTATTCAACACGCCGGATTAGCCTGTATGCCGGAGTATCGAAGTCCGGATCAGCAAGACTCTACTGTATATCCTGAAAGTTGTTTAGAGAACTATTAAGATTTGACACACAATCACATTATAATAATTCAATTAATAAACAGAGTAAATAAATAAATATTTGTTTCTGTAATCTAATTAGAGATAAGATTAATCAAATGACTAAGTCAACTAAAAATAACATTATAACAACAATTTTTTCCATAAAAAAAAGTTCTCTTGATAAGATACGCTAGGCTACTCATAATATAAACCTATATCTTTGTATATCATCTGCCTGACAATTTCCGGTGAAATTATTTCTTATGTAGGAATTAGATTTTTACTTATACTATTTTCTCGAATACCAAATCAACAAATTCGACCTTGAGATTTTTATTATTTTCAATTTTTTTCCGGTCAAGACATTTTTTTTCTCAGATGAGATATGATATAAATTATATATTTTGCTATCAGGAGAGCAACAAAGAACGTTTTTATTCGATCATTGAATATTTTTTTTAAGATAATTATCAACTCTGAGATGATCTATATTTTCAAATTCCATATTTTTATTTTATTAGTCGTATGTTCTTTAAAGCATAAAATTGGAGAGCAAAATATAGCTATCTTTTGTGAGTAGGTCATTCATTCTAGCGAAAAATTTAACGAACATAAGAGATTGAAGAGAGAGAAAAAGTAAGACATACGAAAATACGGAAAGAGAGAGGAAGTCAAAAAAAAATGAGGAAGGAGGTTGATGACCCAACTATTATTTAGATTACACATTCAAAGTTTAAAAAATAAATAAAATATAGTATATAAGACCTGAATGCGTTAGTGATTTTGAGCATTGTTCATATTTTAGTGACATAATTGACGAAATACCAGGGCTTTTGAGGTCAAGGGACAACAGAGTAATGGATAAAGAAAATAGTTTGCAAGGTACAATGAGGGACAATATTAAGTCCCACCCAAGCGTTTTCTACTTGTGATTATTTCATTGTTTTTATAAAAGAAAATGAAGATCTTTAGTGGAAATTTTCTAGGTTTGAACCATGAAAGTTTCCATTAAAAATTATATAATATTTTTTTTTAAACAATGAAATAATCACAAGTAGAAAACGCATGGGTGGGACTTAATATTGTCCCTCACTGTACACTGTAAAAAATATGAATTTTCAATCGTTTTTCGTACACTTTCGTTTTTGAATTTTACTATACCCAGTTTGTGAAATTAAATACATAAACTAGTTTATTAAGTAAAAAAATATGAATCAAATTTAAGTAGCTTAAAAAAATATGATATTCTTATCAAAATAATTAATCGAGAAGGGTGTCGTACAAAGTAACCAAGAGCTCGAGTTTAAACGTCTCGAGGGACGGTTTTTTTTTTTTTATTTAATGTATGAGATTTTTCATCAACCTATTTATGAAACTTTTAATAAATTGATTTATGAAAGTTCATTTTTTAGTATATGCACTTTTCATTCATAAACAGTTTGTGAATTTTGAAAATTTTGTACAGTGTAGGTCTATATAATAAAAGATTTATTCAGACGATAATTTCCTTCAGAGTTAATAGATTAGCAAGCTTTTGATGGGTTTCACCCTCCGATCAATAATTGGTTATTTGCTGGTCACATCAAATTAGTGATGAGTCAATCCTTTTCAAATACAGGGGATAAACTAATTAAGCAATTATTTATTTAAAATTTGTTTTCCTTACTACAAAGAAAAGATAAAACAAAAACACAGACAGGAAATTACAGTTCGTTCCACTCTTATTTTTGATATTTCAAATGTTTATGTAAATTTAAGGCATTAATTTAATAAATCACGATTATCAGGCAGAGGCGTACCGAGGTAGTTGGGGGCCTGGGGCGGCACTACCATAATGAATTTTTTTTCGGAGGGGGGCGTCATCTTTAAATATCCGTCTCCTCCATACACAAAAATATTTTGAACCCCAAGGGCCCCGGGGCCTCTCAAAGGAAATTTTTCATTAAATTTTGTTTATTTTTATCTAAATTTTCCGTTTTTTACTTGAGCCCTGAGGGCCCCGGGGCCTCTCAAAGGAAATTTTTCATTAAATTTTGTTTATTTTTATCTAAATTTTCCGTTTTTACTTGAGCCCTGAGGGCCCCGGGGCCTCTCAAAGGAAATTTTTCATTAAATTTTGTTTATTTTTATCTAAATTTTCCATTTTTTACTTGAGCCCTGAGGGCCCCGGGGCCTCTCAAAGGAAATTTTTCATTAAATTTTGTTTATTTTTATCTAAATTTTCCGTTTTTACTTGAGCCCTGAGGGCCCCGGGGCCTCTCAAAGGAAATTTTTCATTAAATTTTGTTTATTTTTATCTAAATTTTCCTTTTTTACTTGAGCCCTGAGGGCCCCGGGGCCTCTCAAAGGAAATTTTTCATTAAATTTTGTTTATTTTTATCTAAATTTTCCGTTTTTACTTGAGCCCTGAGGGCCCCGGGGCCTCTCAAAGGAAATTTTTCATTAAATTTTGTTTATTTTTATCTAAATTTTCCATTTTTACTTGAGCCCTGAGGGCCCCGGGGCCTCTCAAAGGAAATTTTTCATTAAATTTTGTTTATTTTTATCTAAATTTTCCATTTTTACTTGAGCCCTGAGGGCCCCGGGGCCTCTCAAAGGAAATTTTTCATTAAATTTTGTTTATTTTTATCTAAATTTTCCATTTTTACTTGAGCCCTGAGGGCCCCGGGGCCTCTCAAAGGAAATTTTTCATTAAATTTTGTTTATTTTTATCTAAATTTTCCATTTTTACTTGAGCCCTGAGGGCCCCGGGGCCTCTCAAAGGAAATTTTTCATTAAATTTTGTTTATTTTTATCTAAATTTTCCGTTTTTACTTGAGCCCTGAGGGCCCCGGGGCTTCTCAAAGGGAAATTTTCATTAAATTTTGTTTTTATAAATATATGGGGGCCTATGCCGGCTCGGGGCCTGGGGCGGACCGCCCCCCTCGCCCCCCCCTCGGTACGCCACTGTTATCAGGTTTGAGTCTAGAAATTGGAGGTGAAAATATTTTCCTTTCAAGGCATTTGACCTTTTATTTTGAATTACTTTTATAAATATTTTTTTTGTGGGTTCATTTATTAGTTAATAAATAAATAAATTATATTAATTAATAAAATGTTGCCTTTTATTTCACCAATTGTGACAATCTAAATAGTATTCAATTTAATCATAATAATTTGTTGTTATTATGATTTTTTTTTGTTTAACCTTTTCACTATAATATATTGAGAATATTATTTTCCATTCTCTTCATTTAAGTGTAAGAAGTGTCTCAAAGGATAAGTGTCAATTCATTTTCAATTGAAAGGTCTCTCACCTGATGAGTATCATTACACATAGTTTATTTCCTTGACACTTATTGGGCCCTGAAGATGGCCTCAATCAAGACAGAAACGTCGGCCCAATAAAGTATTTAAAGAAAAAAAATTTGGCGGCTAGTCTTTGCTCCTGCAACCATCAATTTCAGCCTGAAGGAGTCTATGAATCTCTGAAACTGTTTAACTCTGTACAGAAACAGTCGCAATAAATTCCAACCTAAAACAAAAAAAATTGTTTTTTTCCACCTTTGAAATAACTGGATTTTTCGAGTAATTAATTAGATTTACGAAAGGAAGTTTACTCGAAGTACCATCAAAATAAACTTCGAGTAAACTTCCTTTCGAAAATCTAATTAATCACTCGAAAAATCCAGTTATTTTCAAATAATATTTATTGATTCAAATTGTCGAAAAAGATAGATCCCGCCGGGAGTTAAACCCCGATTCTCCCAGTTTGTACTCGGCATGCCCTAGCTCTGGACACAGGACAGCACGCAGTTGTTTGAATTTAACATAAATATATTTTTTTGTCTTAATGAGCAATTATTGGGAGAAGTATTGAGACTAAAGCCCGGTAGTTAGGCAGCCCAAATGGCAGCTTGTCCCTGTGAAAAAAAAAATCAAAGCCGACAATAGACCGAACAGCCAGACAGCTCTTTTTAACAAAAGAATAACCAACAAAATTTATCTTTTTAATATAAATTTCAAGATATATCGAAATAAAAATAATCTCAATGATTTAATAAGAAAAAAGGTTAGTGCATGTGCCATTTAGGCTGCCTAACTACCGGGCTTTAGCTCAATACTATTGCAATGTCAATGACAAAAATTCTTTTGATAAATTTCTGTTAAACTAATTGTATTTATTCAAATAATATAACTACTAAAACTGCAAACTAACTTTAGGACCATTTTCAATTGATACTTGTTAGATACAAACCGCAAACGATTTTGGTCCGAACTACAGACGCATTTTCAATCAGGAAGCCCCCATTCACCCCACCTTCTTACCTCAAGCAATTTCTATCCTTGAATTCCTTTCTGGCATTTATCTCTTTGATTTTTTTTTTTTTCAATAACTGCATATTGCCAGTGAATATATTAATCCTTGAAAACTATCAAATGTATTTTTGCAATAAATAAATAAAATCTCATCTTTTCTTAAGCATTTACTTTAAATTGAAATTCATCTTGAAATAAATAAGTACTATCAAGAATTTTCAATATCGTTAATGGATAAGAATTTGCATTTTAAATCCAAAACTTTTTTTTTTGTTTAAATAACTTTATAAGGTCAAATTTTTTTACTTTCTCTTACCTCTATATATGTTAATATATATATAGAGAGAAAGTATTGGATTCATGTCAAAAATTCAAGATTTTGACGGATATACACATTTTAAGGTCCCCTGAATCCAAAAAAGTGGTTTTCGGGACATGGTTGTTGTGTGTCTGTCTGTCTGTAAACAAAATATCTCAAGAAAGAAAAGAGCTAGGAGGTTGAAATTTTATATTTAAGTTAGGTACCCCCCTGGTACCTAACACGAAACTTTTGAACAAAATCGGCCAAAGAGTACTAGTACTTTACTAATGTACTTTTTCACTTTTTTTATATTTTCTTAAAATTCGTTCTAAAAATTTGGAATAAAAAATTTGTATTATAATTTTGATCTCAAAATTATTTGAAGCACATTTGTACTTCATAGGAAAGATAGGAGAAATTGCCATGGTAACAAAATATAAATATTTTTCTATGGTTATAAATTTTACATATTGGAAAATTAAATATACTGTATGTCGACTCAAAAAAATTTGAATGACAAAAATACAATTTAAATTTAAATTATGAGTAAAGAAAGTTGTGTTCATAACAAGATTTTGTAGACTTAGTATATAAATTAGTGATTTTGATTTTCATCTAAATCTTCTAATTATCAATAAGACAAAACAAATTAATTTTTGATTATGATAGTTTATAGTTAAATAATGAGGTTGAATAAAAAAAAAAAAGGTATGGTTATAATTTTAATTTAATTAAATATACCTGTATGTCGACTCAAAAAAATATTGTATGACAAGTACACAATACAATTTCAAATTTAAATTATCGATTGTAAGAGAAAGTTGTGTTCTCACTAACACCAGATTTTTTTGCTAGACTCTAGTATATAAATCTAGTGATTTTGATTTTCTTCTAAATCTTCTAATTATCAATTAAGACAAAACAAACTTAATTTTTGATTCGCATGATAGCTTTATAGTTAAATAATTTTGAGGATTTTGTTCCTTGAAGTCACAGCAAGCACTATACAAAGATTTTTTACAACGCTCATTAAAAGGATTTGTCAAAAACACCGATTCACTATATCAACAATGTCATTATCTTAGCCAGGATTCACTCTGCAAATTATTAATCATTTCCCTGTGGACGTATGTTAAGGTTATCAGGTCGTAATTGACTTTAACCCATTAAAAAAAAAATCTAGCGAACTTTTTTCTTCTTGATATGATTACATTATATTTTGCGTTTTTTTTTCCTTCGTAACTGTTCAAATACCAGTCCACCTACATTAAATAGAACAAGGTCTTTTTTAGGATGACACACCTTTTTTATTTCAATCATCATTTTATTTCTCCACATTACTTATAAAGGAATTTGAAATCTTTGAGTAATAAATTCAACGAAATTAATAAATTGCATAATCTATTATTCAGCGAATGATTCTTGAATTCACTGATGACATCTCTATTTTAAAGATTTCATCCCGATTGTAATTTCTTCCTATCATTAAAAAAAAAAAAAAATGTAATGAATAAAGTATAGGTGTTTTAAAAAATAAAACGTCATGAATCTTTTTCTAGCTTAAAATAATTGTATAACATGTAATTAATATTTATTACAATTCTTATGTAAGGTAATATTGAAACACAATCGTGACTTAAACTCTCTCATACGTTTTATACAAATAATTTTTTTTTTTATTTTCTGAACACTGTTAAGGCATTTCCTCCTCTTTTTATAAACTAATAAAAATACAAATAATTTTTAAAAAAATATTAACGATTTGATGAATGGAATTTTAATAATACTTATCGAAAAAATTTTCTTCCTTTAACGTAAAGAGTTTTCCGACTTTGAAAGAATTTTTACATCCCAGTCAAACATGATTTTGCATGATATCTGATGGCTTCGGCGTATTCAGGGGCACTTTCCAAAGTTGTAAGAAAAATAAAAAACAAAAAATAAATCAAAACTCGAATAAAAATCATTGAGGGATCCACACGCCCACAGCAGGTCTGCATAGTGAACCTTGAGGGACACACAGGGATATACACGTCCACACCAGGGACACACAGGGATACACACGCCTGCACCAAGGACACACACAGTAGATCGATCCCTCGATCATTTTTAATCATTTTTACTCGGGAAACTGAAAAATTCACTGAGAATTTGATATTCCTTTTATTATTGTGTAGGCCTACAGTCGCGCCACAATGTGCTCGGGAGCCTTGAGCTTAGGCAACCAAAATGCTTAGCCGTCGGTATTGTTGTTTATAAGTAGCTTTTCCCCTTCAGTTGCATTAAAAAAAAAGATTATTTATTTATTTTAAATCTATTGGGTCTGGTTGACCAAGCTCAAGACTCCACTCTGGACCACCGACAGACTGTGCATGGTACTATGCAAAGCACAGGGCCGGATCTAGGGGGAGGGACAGTGGGTGCGTGTGCCCCGGGCGGCAGATATCAGGGGGGCGGCAATTAAAGCAAGATTTATCTAAAAAAAAGGTAAAATGATATGAATTTTGTATAGAAAATTTTAAGGAGGGGGTGGCAAATTAAATTTTGCCCCTCCTAAAAAATCTCGTAGTTCCGGCCCTGGCATAGCATGCATACTACGTTTATTCATTTGTTCTTAAAGATTTCTTAAAAAAAAAACATTCCACATTCGCATACTCAACTCGCTATCTTATTTCAAAATTTAGATCCAACTAATATAGAATTTTTTTTTTTTTTTTTTTTGCTTTACCTTAAGTTATATATTTATGTGAAATTTTCATATGTCAAAATCCAAACGGCCTATTTATGTTTATTTATTTTTACTTCTTTTCCTAACTGACATGTATCTTTGTTATTTTAACATTGATTTGTTACATTTTTAGCAATGATGATGTCAACTTGCCTTTTGAAAAATCTTAGGTTGTTAATCCCTGACATCACCAAAGCTTAACGATTCATTGTTCCTTCCTCCCACTTGATTAGTACCCATCTTGGAGTTTTATTTTATTTTTATTTTTGATCCCCCTGTCATGTTCCTTTCACTTTGGATCGGGTTTCTAAACCATGTTTATTTTTCTAAGCGTTAAGTCATTTAACGCCTTCAGCTTAATTTCCTAAATATAATCTTTGGACATGTTGTTTTAGCTGAATTGAATATCTCCAATTAGCGGCATCTTTTCATTAGGAATTATGTAGCTCAGGCTTGGGCATACTTTCTTTTTTTCTATATATTTTCTATAATTCACTAGTTCTCCATAAAGAAATATCAAATAAAGATCTTTAAGCGGAACAAAATAAAACAGTAACCCTTTATATTATGATTATTAGATTAACATTATAATATAAAGTATATCCAGTTATATTAATGTGAATTTATTAGAGGTAAAGGAACTTACTACAAAAAAAGTAAATAAAACATTTATTTATTCTTTTTTTGCACATAATAAAATCAAGTACAGTCGGAACCACAAGTACCTAATGTACTCAAGACTGGGGTTTTGAGCTTAGGCATCCTGAGTCCTTAGCTGTCAGAAGTGATGACCTCCCCTTCAGAAGTTGCATAAAAAAAATGATTTATTTATTTTAAATTTTTTTATCTGAATTTATACCCGAAGAAAGTCACAGAATACGTGGCCGAAACTTTGTTTCTAATACAAATAAACCACCATAAGGGGGTTCAGGACCGACAACTAAACGTACTTTAAAAAAAAAACTAGACTATTTTAAGGAATTTTTCAATGCGGTTTTTTTTTTAATGAATTAAATTCATAAGAGATTATTGGGACATCGAGCTATAATTTTTTTAATGACTTATTAAAAAAATTATCGTAATTAATTTTTTTGTTATCAAGCAAATACAAAAAAACAATCTGTCCCATTAATCTTTAATTTTTTTAAATTTAAAAATGAATTTATTGTTATTATTATATCACTTATTAATTAAGAAATTTTAAAAATAAGCTTAGATGATTTATTTAAAAACCAATTGCCAAATTAGTTCAGCATTCTTGCAATATATGGCAGGCTAGTCTAACAGACGATATAGTATTAACCTATATGTGGCCTATATTTATATATTTTTATGATTTTATAAAAGATACATAATACATAATAACATTTATAAAGTATTTATTGTTAAAAGATCAATGAAAATCAACCAAATGCATTAAATATTATTAGCTACCATTCTGACATCTCTTGGCAAATTTTTGAATTACTTGATTTTTTGGGCATACTTTTTATGACACACTACGCCATCTTATCGGGAAAAACATGCGTAACCACTTCGCTCCCGTTCTCCCATAATATTTGAGAAGCTTCTACATTAGAGCTATTTTTATATTTTTCTGAACTCCATCTGGACTTATGATTCGCTTTGGAATAGAGTATTATTGTGGATTTAAGTGAGGCTACTTTGGTCCTTAGGCTCTTGTTGACTACTAATTAGAGCTGGGGGCCTTGTTTTCTCAAAATTAATTATAATTGCTACAATTAAATAAAAAAAACTGTCAACGACGCTCTTGGCTATCTTTCTTTCTATTTTATACTACTTCTCGGTCGATGTTCCTTCAACGTAGGGTTGGGCTCTAGCCATTGACATGGAAACCTTCACCAGTAAAAGGAGCATTTGATTATTGAGGACATAGGCATGCTTCCTTTTCTTCTTTTATACACCCTTTCCTTCCGGGCGGGAGCTCTCTGTGCAACAATTTCGCTAGTTATTTTGAACATATTCTCATCCCATTTCAATGCATTACATCCGATGACCTTTATCTGTTTCTTTTGATGCAAATTAATTCCAAGGTTGTTTGATTTTTTTATTTATTTTAATAAATATCCGAATACGGAGTTTTACATCTTAAATTCTATCTAATGTAGGAACTGCTGATAGAAACTAAATAAATGTCGACACAAAAAATCTGGTGTGACAAGCACAGAACACATCTTTAAAATTCCGAAGGGTATGTACTGTGCAACCAGACACACCATATTTTTTTATATTTGATTTACCTATAAGTCTTTTTATAATTAATATTACAAAGAATTTCTAATTACGATAATCAACACACATTTTTTACTTAAAGAAGAAAACTTTTATTAGACTATATCGTAAACACCCATTCCCTTTATTTAAAAATTTATACATCTTTTAATTTTTTTTAAGATAACTATAGTTATCTACTCAAAAAAATTCATCCTGCTATGAATGGAAATACGAAGTTATTTTATTAAAGGATGTTGAAGGTGTGCCGTTCAATAAAATTTACTGACATGAAGGTTAAGTTATAATTACATAATTTTCAACAAAATGATAACTTAGCTAATAGGAGTCAGCATTTTTATGTAACGATATTCAATTTATTATAACGTTTTTATTTTTTAAATGTATTGTTTTGAAAGGGACATTGATATCAGGAAAAATTATTAGTTATGACACTACCTTTTTATTCATTGATAATGAGCGAAAAACCAAAAACAAAACTGTCTATAAAACGGTAAAAGAAATTAATTTTTTCTTTTTATTTTGAGTCATTTTTAATTAAATACGCTCTCGTCTTTTGTTTAATATTTTGAAGTTTTTTTTTTGTCCGATTAAATTCGTTTTAAATCAATTATTAAATGATAATGATAAATATAATAATTCTTAAGTTGTCTTTACGCAGATCATAATATAAACTTGGCGATTTATTATTTTCTCAAGCATAGCATTCTCAGGCTGTTATTTATTAAATTAATTGTTGATAGTCAACATAATTTGCCGTTGGGCCATGGCTCATTGGTAGAGTTTCTGCTTTTTGTGCTAGGGTTCGCATTCCGTCCCATGGAAAACAATTATTTCAATTGAATTGACTACCAATTAAGACCTTTAAAAAAAAAAAACAATTTAAATTTTATCACTTGCCACCCACAAATGTAATTCTAATCCCAAAATTTTGAAAACCTTTGAGATATTAGGAAGTATTGCGATCATGTCAAGATTTTGATAGATATACTAGGGTACATGAGGGGGGGGGGTTTGTACAAAAATCTGGTGGGACCCTTCGGTAAGAGCAAGTTGTGTGCTGTGCGCCTGTCACACCAGATTTTTTAAAAAACATTTCGGCTGCTGTGGTCATTTGATTTTAGTATTTTAATTTTATAGCATCTTGAAAATTCATATTTTCCTCAGGAGGGGGGAAGGGGGGATCTATTCCAATTTTCAATACTGTTCAAAACTGGACCGTACGTATCCTTTCAGTATAGATCTCATCTTTTGTGCAAGGAATTAAATTTCTGCCATAATTTTTTTTTCTATTATATATCAAACAGTTTAGAAAAATAAAAACATTAAGAATTTACTAATATAAATTAATAATACTAGCCGACAGATGGACATAGCGAATTATATCTATATAGATGTTCCATGTGCTTTTTCTTTATTTTTATTAATCATATATGAACTCTGATTAATTTCCAACTTTGGAAAGGTTAATACGATAAATTTAATAGAAGAATAAAAAATTAGAAGGGAACTGAAACCATAAAAATAAATATTCAGCCCTTCGTCAATTCTTCTCTCTAAATAAATACAAAGTGAATTGGCACAAAGAGAAAACAACAAGAAATACCTGAATTGTTAGATTGTTAAATATGAATTTATTAAACACCACAAACAAAACCCGTTAACATATTTAACAGTGAAATAATAAAGAAGAGGTGAAATGCTAAATTTTTTTTCTCTTTGTCATTGATAATAATTCATTGATAATTATATTACAACGTTGTTTCTAATATTTGTTCGGCCATTATCCAATGTTTGCCTAGTGCACTGATTGTCATACAGAATTCAATTTAATTATTATAATGCAAAACACAAAAGATTAAATCTAAAATTCAGCTACTTCCCACCGGGCATTGCACTATCTTCAAAAAAATTCTGCAATGACTTCTACTAGAATTTCTCGGATAGTCTACAAATGCGTGATTATCTTACACTAAAATTGTATATCAACTTTTACAGTGAATACGTCAGTCATAAGTAGTATCCTACTTTACCTAAAATTTTTTGTCTTATTAAAAAAAAGAATAACATCTTTTTAAAATACAATAGTATAATTTTTTTTTTTTTAAACACACTTTTTTCTCACATACACATACACACAGTCTTTTCCCCAACTCAGGTCTTATAAGACTTAAACGATACTCGTATTTTTTATTAATATATATAATGGGGGTCCAGGCATATTTACTTGGTAACCAAATGGCTTAAATAAGCCCCTGCCTGAGATCCGAACCCGGGACCCTTGGTTTAGAATGCCAGCACGCTAGCAACTACACCAAGACCCGAGGGCTAGTATAATTTATCGAAATCAATAAAATAACAAAAAAAAAAAAAAAAAAAATATATGTTGAATATATTCTTCTATTTCTGACGTGTACATGATGAAAGGTAATCAAATCAAATTTTTTAATTGTAATAATTCTTCCAGCTGGCTTGAGGATGCTTTGTAAGCGAAATCGATCGCCAAGAGATTAAATATTATATTATATTAAATATCTGACGTCTTAATTAATTTTTAAATTTAATTAACCTACCTTTCAAAAAAAAAAAAATTAATTATAGAAAAATGTTTTAAAAATCATATTTTTAAAATAAATAAATCATCTTTTTACTTTTTTTTAATGCAACCGAAAGGAAAAAAAAAACTCCTTTTAAGACAACACTTTCGACGGCTAAGCATTTCGGTTGCCTAAACTCAAGGCTCTACTCTCGAGCACGTCAGACACTTGTGGCAATGACTGATTCCGATTAACGTATTTACTTCAAAAGTTGATACATTTAGTGTAAGAAGTATCGTTCTGACTGCTTACGTTTTTAATTAATCGTGACCACACACAAAGATTTATTTCTAAAAATGAATTTTCAGAGATCATCAAAATTTTTTACGATTACAATACCTTTTTCTTTATTCTTTATATACTTCGTATTCAATAAAGTAAATATTAGATTTGAATTAATTTCTCTTTTCATTTTATTATTAGATTAATAAAAAACAAATCTCGACTATTTATTTAATAATTCTTCCTTTCCATCTACTCTGAGAAAAAAATTTGAATAACTCACAATATAAAATTTAAATAAAACTTTCTTCATTGATGAATTTAAAGGAATTTCACAATGGGAGTGTATTCAAGAAGGTCAATAATTGGAATTGCAAATAAACAGGATAAACAAGCACGTTGTCTTGTCATTGCTTGGAAGAAGAAAGAAAGTACAGTCAAGACGAGAGATTGGAGCTGAATTTTCGTTTGTCTTCATAATACGTATTAAATTATTAAATTAATTTTCTTAAAAAAAAAAAATCTGACTTCTGCTCTTCATGGATCTTTCAAACGTCTTCTCGTCTAATGACCTCGAGCTGACTACTTTTTGCTCCATTGTAGTCTGAATGTTTTACCTCGCAGGAATTACGGCCTCGCTTCAATGTATAAATTCAGTTATTAACTTAGTTCCGTTTTTTTTTTTTTTTTTAAATTTTAGTTCGCTAGTTTTTCTTGTATCGAACTGTTTAATTAAGAATATTCTTTTTCAAATGGTGATGGATACATGTAGTACAAACCCAAACTTGTTCCGTTTATCCTTAAAATCCCCTTCCCAAGTTGCCTTCGTTAACGATTTAATTCGATTTGGCCTATCATTCTGTCGACTTCTGACACAATTTGTTTTTGATGAAGCATTATCACTTGACAAATTTGATTTTTCTAAAAGTCACTCTCATTTTGCTCATCTCATTTTTCTATCATATAGGTCAAGAAATATTTGCTTTTTAAATTTGGCTTTATATGATAATGGATATCCCTGTAAATATTTATTTTATATTTAAATTCTCTCTCTCTGGTTTGGTTGAGGATATTTAAATAGCCAGGTTTGACACATGATTATGGATTTTCAATTTTTTAGATTAATCTCTTTGCGTATTATAATATTTATCTTCATCTTCATATAAAATTTCTTGATCTACATATAGTAATTATAGTAGTTAAAAATTTTAAAAATTAATTTATTACCTGGCTAATTTTTACTTTTTTCAATCTCTTTTTTAAAGTGAATAAAAATATCCATCATTTTATAAGATAAATACAAGTTTAATTGTAGTAGGAAGAGGTTTGCAAAGGCCAAATAAATTTAATAATATTATTTAATAATAGAGGCTCTTTTCATTTGGCTGCAAACCTCTTCCTACTACAATTAATCTTATAAATAGCCACGTAATTATAATAATAGATAAATACAAGTGCAAAAATTTAATTTCTTTCTCCCTCTGTCTATAATTTCTTAAATTAACAAAAAAATTTATTTTTAAGAGGAATGCGAACACTAAACTTGCGGAAGAGACACTTGGGTATTCACGCCTTAAAAGTGAATGTCAAAGGTGACCAACCTATTAATTTTTTTTGTTAATAAATAAATAATTCATCACATTTTAATTTATCGACTTTAAATAATTATCTATAGAATTTAGCGACTGTTTCACCCTATTTTGAAACTGACCCAGCTCAGTTTATTTTTCCGATCAGGCTGCATTGGTTGCATCCTCCGAAGGCCAGTGCAGCCTCCGGGTCCAGACTGATGATGCATCACAGGTGACTGAACTCAGAACCTGTTGTCTGTCTGGTTGATCACTTCTCTTCGAATTGAGAAGTAGGAAGGGTTGATTGAATCAGTCAAAAAAAAATATTTTTATTCTTATCATGGGGACTAAATAAATACGAATCATCTTTTGAATGTGAATTGCCATTAAAAAAGAAACTTTCATTCCAAATAACCATATTTATTCCAAATATGGCGACAAAATTTTTTTTTTTTACCACAGAATTTGAAATGTCTTTTTACTTACGAAATTCAAAAAAATTCTAACATTTTTATTAAAATGACATTTGTGTTTTGTGTCTATGAAATGAAGGAGACTATGAAATCTTTTTGAATCCCCATATTGAAATTTATTAGTTCAAAATACAGGCATAATTGATCGGTCCAGGGGTGGCCAAAATTCTTTAGAAAGGATCCTATACGATCCGCAGATCCGGCCAGTTCCGACGATCCGATCCAGGCGATCCTATCCGCTAATCTGATCCTATTTAGAATAAGAGAAAGTAACAGTACCCGCAAATCTCGATCCGCGATCTGAAAATCTGATCCGGACTTGAATTTTAGGAGTTTGGATGAATCAAAAGAATATAGGCCTACATATTTTTTGATGAATGGTGAAATTAGACAACAGAATGTGTAGAAAAATACTTTTATTTAATCTTTTGGCGAGTATAATATCTCTAATGAATTACTTAGAATAATTGGCAATCCTTTGAAAAGGAAAAATGAAGGAATTGCTAATCCTTCGAAAAGTATTAGCGACCTGATCCTAGATCCAGAGAGAAAAAATGATTTCGATCCAGATCCAAGATTCTCTACAAAAAAAAAAGATTTCGATCCAGATCCGAAAATCCTGGATCAGATCGGATTTAAATTCAAAAGGATCTCGAACCTGCTCATCTCTGGAACGGGCTCTTATAAGACTTAATTTTTCCTATCCCAAAATATTTTTGATCGAACAGAAAAAATTAGACTCTTGATTTGGATTTTAAAAATAAAGGAACATGTAAATTTTTAACTCGCGCTTATTGATTATTTGACCACTAGGTCTCTATTTCGACACAAAAGTTGGCCTATTTCATTGTTTCCCATAAAAAATTCATGTTAAAAGGAATTCTAAATCGATATCGAGGTGAATGGACTTGAGCTTGCGTAATATAAAATAAACATTGACAATCTGTTTGATGCAATTCTAAACAAACAGAAGATGAAATGGAATTTTCGTTTACTTGATTATTCATCAATTCGCTTTTGTATCTTCACCCCTTTTGTGAATATGATGGGTGATTCAAATGAATACTAACTTCTAATGAATCACTTAGAATAATAGATAGTTTCTAAATGAGTCAGAAAATTTATCGTTTTGTTTAAATATAAATAAGTTTTATATGCTAGAAAAAAAAAAAAATTGTTATCAATTGAAATTTATTTCTCTAAATTATAATAATAATAATCAAAGTTAACTTTTTCTTTATTATTAATTAAAAGCTGATGAAATTTCTATCAACTTTTTGTTTGATTGACAGATACTTAATCTAGAAATTTTATATCAAAAGTGGGCAAATGTTTTTTCAATACTTTCTTTAATCTATTAATATTAATATTTATCTCACTGAGATTAAGGACAACTCAAATTCCAAATATTTTTGGAATGAAAGAAACAGATTTTTGCATTCATTTCTTTGGATTTTCCGACTCGGCTTAAATTTTCAAAAATAAACCCAGAGAAGGAAAAATTTGGTGTCCCTATTCTATTATATTTTCTCTCCCCTTCTAATTGTTCTTCAGTAAGTCAATCACTCTTCTAAACTTGCATATTTGGAACAACCCCCTGTCGGTAGGCAATCCCTTTGCCAATTCCCTATTGTTGCCAAAAAGGTTATGAACCTCTCAATTAGGAACGTGCCAAAACATGTTAATAATTTGATTAGCAGAAAAATTTTATTATTACTCCCAAAATATTTATCTCTGTATATTAACAAACTAATCTATGCTTAGAGATAATTACTTTCTCTTACCCTATATATGAAATATAGAGAGAAAAAGTATTGCGATCATTTCAAAAATTTGATGTCTTGAGGATGTTTTGAGGTCCCCTGAGTCCAAAAAAGTGGGTCCCGCAAATTGGTCTGGCGTGTGTGTGTGAACAAATATCTCAGGAACGAAAAGAGCTAGGAAGTTAAATTTTATATTTGAGTTAGGCACCCCCTCCCATGGTGTGAAAATAAGCTTTTGAACAAAATCGACTAAAAAGTACTTTACTAATGTATTTTTTCAGGATTTTTTTTTCGATTTTCTTAAAATTCGCTTTAACGATTAAAATTCATAAATCAATATATATCAATGTATATCAGTGAAATTTTTCGTGGAAATCGTTTGAAGTACACCATACTTATGTACTTTTGAGTTTTTTGAAATTTTCTCAAAATTTGCTCCATCGATTTTGATTAAAATTCATAAATCAACTATTCTTATCATTCTCTTTAAAAAGTATATCAGTGAAATTTTTCGTGAAAATTAACCGAAGTACCTATACTTCACTGACACAAACAAATCTGGTGTGACAACCACAGTACACAACTTTCTCTTGCCGAAGGGTAAGAGAAAGTTGTGTGCTGTGCACCAGATACACCAGATTTTTTTTGAATTCATTAAAATTCTCTTAACATGGTTTTTTAAATATTTTCGGCAACTGGTTTTAATAAATTCAACTATATTAAATAATTAACCCAATTTTTTTAAAAACACTAAATTTTAATATGACAAATCATAACTCATAGCTCCACTCTTGTTTTTTCGCAACTCTTCTCCCACCATCATGAATAAATTATGAATTGCACGCTTTTAACAGACCATTAATAAAGTTTGAGAAGCAATTAGATATTTTTTTCTTCCTTTCCTCTGTCGTCCAATTAAGTGATAGCTTCTTTAATCTAAACGCTTTGCATGTTAATTGTTTATTAAACTAGTTCTCATTCAGAATTTTTATTTTATCATATCTAGTTATTTAGCCTACATGTGTTTTAAAATTTATTATTTATTATTTGAAAAAGATTACTTTGTAACTAAATAGAGAATTAATTTCTTCATTAATTAAAATTAAAATTTTTGAGCTTTTAATTGGAATATTTAGGCCAAAAATTAAATATGAAATTAGATTTGGGTGATTTTTTTTTTTAAATTTCTTTTTGTATATAGCGGATAAATTTTCTTAGTCAGGACCAGACTTTTTATTAAATTTAATTATGCCAAGAAATTCTGTGGAACGTTAGGATTAATTTCACATTATTTTGTAATTTATTATAAATTAAAATTATTATTTAATTTACATATTTTATAAAATAGAAATTTAAAACTTCTAAGCTTGCTAAATTCCGTTTAAGACAAGCCACCTGTTTCTTTTTGTTTTGTTACAAATCTCACTGAAGCCCCTTCACGCTGCCAAATCTTCCTTTGTTTTTCTTTAATAGATCAGTTTAGTTTTTCAGGGTGAAATTTCACACTTAGGCCCTTAATTTCCTTTAAACAGCTGCTCTTCTTCCCACCTGCTTAGCCTCTAGCCTTAATTTTGAATTATACTAGAGTCGGAGGGTCGATCACTACAATCTTATACATATATAGGTACTTTAGATTAGTATGTCTTGTATATTTATGTCTCTTCATACTCAAACTTTGCTTATGAATAGGTGTTTTGCTAAAGACATTTTGTACAACATGAAAAAATAAATGCAAATAAATAAGAAAGAAAATAAGAAAGAAATATATTGAGTTAGAAATCTAAATGTTTCTATCATTCAAAAACCTGTAAAACTTCACATGCTTTAAAAATTTCCATTTCTTAATACTGTATTTTACGTAAAACCTACTCCATTTTCCCTCCAAACTTAATAAATAAATTTTTTCTTATTTATTCTTATTTATTATTTTATTTATATAATAACTAGAAATTATTTGGAAAATTGCTCACTGAGGCTAATATTCGCGCCTCCCCTTAGACTCGTTTGCGCCTCCCAGTTTGGAAAACCCTAAGGCCCAATGCACACGGTGCAACTGAAAAGAAACTCATTGCAAACATATATCGTCAACTAGTCGCGTTTCAAACAGATATTGCATGGAGGTCCGCACACGAACGCAACTCAAGTTGCACCCAAAATGGCCGACGTTTTCAATCAGCTGTTTGTTCGGTTACTTAATAAAGATATTTTTGGCAATTTAAGGGTTTATTTAAGTAATAATAATATAAAATATTATTAATATTGAAATAACTAATATTTTTTATTAAAAATTGAAGGAAATATATGTAGTCAAGACAAATGAATTTCAAATATTTTTTTTAATTAATAAAATATAGTTTTTAAAATATTTAATTAAGAAATATTTTTTACTTAATATTTAGCAAAAATATTTATTAAAATAACTATAATTAGATTTCTTAAGTTTATTTTGAAATAAATTTACGGGGAAGAATAAAATATCATTCAAATGAAAAACAATGTTAAAAGAGTCATTTCAAAGGCCCAAAGAGTGGTATTAAACTAAATTTATTTTTTCAAATTCCAGAGAAAATTATAGAAATATTATATATTTGTTAAAATGTAATTAATTTAGTTTATGGTTAGATTTTTTGGAAATTATTTAATAAAAAAAAAAGATGAAAAATAACAGAATAGGCTATTAAATAAATAAATTTTTAAATAAGCAATTATATTTATAGGCCATATATAATATTTAAGATATTAGGCCTATATACATCACGTATGTAATATTAAATTCAAATCCCCTTTCGGGGTTTTGAATTTAATAAATAATTATATAAATACATTTTGTATTTTACCGCCAGTTCGATTTGAGTTTGCAACATAAGTTGCTTTCAAGTCGACACGGTCAGTTGCATAGATGTTGCGTCGCCAACGCGTTGCAAACTTTTGTCATAGAGTTGCACCGTGTGCAGTGTCCCATTCAAATACACACAATCAAACTGAAAACAAACTAGTTGACGATATATGTTGCAAACGAGTTTCTTTTGAGTTGCACCGTGTGCATTGGGCCTAATACAGAAATGATATACGTACTACTCAATTTAATTTTTTACCCACAATTATTTCATATATAGGTAATTATACATAAAATAAATGAATCCCTGCAGAACCACTGAGAGGCTGACAGCGTGCCCCAGAGCTATATATTAATCCAGCTTCCATCCACCCTAAATTAAAAATGTTTTTATATAAAATTATAATATTTTTCTTTTTAATATTTTTGAAATATTTTATATGGGACTTTTTCTTTTGACGGGACCAGGATTTTTAAAGTATTTCATTTTTTCAAGGTTTGGAAGAAAATAGTAAATTCTGAGCTTAGCCCATACATAGAAACAAACTCAAACTCTCTCTGTATAAATAAGTATAAAAGACGGTAGATATAAAAATATAGAGCTATATATATGTTTATGTGTAAGTTATATAATTAAGTAGCACAAGAAACAAAATTTTTTTGCCCCCTCCCCTCCTCTCCCCCCAAGCAACAACTGAAATGACGTCACGGTTTCTCTTCCCCTGTGACTCCCTGACTTTATAGCTTTGAAATAGTTAATGATTCCATCAACTCTGTTAATTTCAAGACATGCTTTCGACGCACCTGGTGTAATTAAACGGGAATTGATTTTTTTTTTATATATAAAATCGAAATTAAAAGAAAAAAAAAATAAAACTTTTATTGATTTTAAAAACCTTCCCTTCACTTGAGCAACGTCGTTTATATTAATATTCAATTTTGGATCCTTTTCGACTATAATTTATACAGATAAATAAACCATTAACATCTTAAATAAATCCCGTGCCTTATCATTACTCCAAATATCAGAAGATGCAAAATAAGTTATCTTTTTAAGGTTGTTCGGATAGTACATCGTAAGTCATAATAGAATCTAAATTTTTTTTTAAATAAAATTAAAAATTTGAATGCCAAAATTCCTTATTATAATTTAGTCGTGACCTATCATAGTTTATAATTGGATTAAGTTAATAATTTAATTACCAAAAATAATAAATGAATGACTTTCGACTTGAGCAGTATTTCACGTAATATAGATCTGGCAACATTGCATTCATCAGCTATCTATTTTAAATCTTAAACGCCTTAAATTTTATTTTATTTAATATATTACAATGTTTAATGCAAATCAGTTTAAACACAATGGACGATTTGCGAGAAAAATATTGTAAAATTGAAAAAAAAATGTATCTGACATAGAGATAAGACACTTATGCTATGCGACGTTGCCAGGCTGGTCTGACTCTCGAGAATTCATTATTTTTAAATATTAGCGACTGTCATTTTGGAGAATTTTTTTGACTTTCTTGTTAAAATATCTTTAAAAGCGGTCGGCAGAAACTTTTGATTTTATCTTTAACATATTCCTCGGAAGTGAATTAATAAAATGTAAGTTTTTTTGTTTTTGTATCATTTGCACAGATGCCTATATAATTCGATATGTGTGCGTTTCGTCGTTATTCCCCATAGGCTACATGTTAAATTTCAATTTTTTAAAAATTAATTACACGATAACCCTGTGTCAGATCTGCTTCAAAATTTTATTTTATACGTATTTGATAGTGATTTATAACATATTAAAAAATTAGCTTTTAATCTACGAAAGTGCTTTAATGTCCGAACAACCTTAATAAAAAAAAAATATAAATAAATAGCATACATTTCCGAACGACATAAAAAATAATTTATCTATAAGGGTATATTTTCAATGTAAAAAAAAATATTTTATAGATTCCTAATTCCTGAGTTAAAGCAGAAAAAGGGAAAGTTATTTATTTTTTTTTTTTAACCTTTATCGTCTTCTATCATATTTTAAATAAAATTCCTGTCATCATAAATAAGTGATTTAATATTAAAGTTAATAAATAAAAAAGATTTTCTTTCGTTATTCCATTATTTTCGTATATGTTAATCTGAAAGAAAAAGTCGTACAAAGACTCCTCTGTGGTCGTTTTTTTTTTTTCGTTTTCTTTTTTTTTTTATGGGAGCTGTGGTTTGTCCTTGCACTTAATTCCTAATGAATGGCGTTATGCAAATCAACACCTCCCCTCTCTTTTGGATGAATTATGTTAATCACTTGAAATAATTTCTTCCAACAACACAAATACGATTACTATTTTTTCTTGTTAAGTTATTTATCATTCACACGGTGTTCTTATAGTAATTTATTTAAGAGATCAATATCGAAGTATGTCTCATTATTTTAACCTTTGGAATGAAAATAAGATTATTAAATTGTTTAGTTTTTTTTTATACATTAATCAATTCAGTATGACTACCAGTCATTTATTTTATAAAAAAAAATGTTTAAACTTTTTCTTGACTTGAAAGTTAAGTAATTTTATTCACTCTGAGGGTAAATAACCCCGTGGTGTTGTCTATTTATCTATCATTTTTTCGCCATATCTAGAATCGAGTTCAAGGCACTGGGAACCACCTTGAATTGTCTTGTTTAAAGGGCATGCATTGCCCAACGATCGGGCATTTATCTCATACAAAATTTTTTTCCTATGATGCAATTTTGTAAATAAATTATTAACGACTTCTTTCTTGACTTTTTCATTAGTGAATATCATTTTGTTTCTCTATGATTGATGATTTTCTTTTAGAATTTTTTTTTTTTTAATAATTTTTGTTTTTGTTTCTTGTTGCAGGACCAATATGAAAATTTGTCCCTACACACACAGAAAGGAATAGATTTTCTCGAAAGATATGGACATTTTATCCGAGATAGATGCGGAATTGAACTGGAATATGCAGCAAAACTACGGTGAGTTTTTTTTTTTTTTTTTTTAAATAGGCTTAAATATATTTTGATTTTACTAAAATCATATCTAACTAAAATTCTTAAGATCGTATAAAAGGTATTTTTTTAACCTATTCAAATTTTTATAAATATGGTGATTAATGAAATTATTAGATTTCCCTGTTTCATCTGTTAGCCTTCGTTTACATATTTTAGTTTATTTGTTAATTTTCTGAGATTTATTATTATATAAGATTGAGATTTATAATTATATAACAGTAAATAAGTATTTTGACTCTCTAGTTTCCCTTTTGTAAAATTTTTTATTCTCTTCTATTCATGAATAAACTTAAAAGTCATCAATCGAGGTGAAATACTTCCATTTAAAAAGTTATCAAACAGTTCAAAGTCGGCAATTTTTTTTTTTTTTAAATATATTGACATGTTACTTATAAAAGTAAATTCCTGACATCTATTGTATTTTCTAATATTATGAATCAGAACCCTGAACGGACGGGAACGGGCAGTTTCCGACAGTCTTAAAAAGACTACGGGCGAGAGGGGGGGATAGAGAGTATAAATCCACGGGTTCGATCTGTCGGTCATGCAAATGAATTCGGGCGGTCAAGGACCTACACAGTATATTTATTTTATTTTATTTTTTTTTGCCTGGATCATATGTATCTTTAATAAAAATATTCTTAATCCTTTCAAGTCCATATGACTTTAGAGGCCAAAAAATTACAATGGTACATTTAAAAGGACATACTGTATTTTAATTTTATTTTATATATTAATTTGTGAAGTGTCACTTCTGCTGAGTCCAATTTCACTTCAGAATTAGCTAGAAAAATCTTAATATTTTATTTCAACTCATAGCTTTTGATTTATATTATTCTTGTTTTTTCATGCAACAATTTCTGTTTGATTATTGTTATTCAATTCCATTGCCTATCCATTTCTTCTCATATCAAAAACATATCCTTGATTTTTATTAGATTTATAGCCGGAAAACCAGAAATATTCCTTCAAAAGCATTCTTTGATTTGGTTTTGAAACCTAAACTCTTTTGATCCATTGAGCACGTATTGTTTTTGTTCTCAGAGGATTCTATTTCATAGCGGAATTTAATATTTAAAAGGTGTCTCTTTTTTCACTACTTGGAAATAAGTTATAACAAATATCAATGATATTTTTAGGTTATTCAGTGTATAGTCTACAACATTTTTCAATAAAAAAAAATTCCAAGCTCTGCGGTCAGCTGACATAGCACCACAGCTGTTGGCTTTTAAAGTCTTCTTATATTACATGAATGAATAGGATATCATCCGAGCGACTAATGAAAAGCTATTTTTAAAATGAGCAAAAACAAACAAAAAAAAATGTAATAGTTTCAATGCACTTTTAGACTACACCTTCAATGCTTACTCGAGTGAGGCGCCCTTCCTCTATCCCTCCGGGGAAATTTCTCCAACACTCGTAGAAGACCTTCATTTATAAAAAAAGAGGGTTTCCTTACATGGAATTGGAATGTGTAGGCGAGTTCTGAGGCTAAGAAAATATGGTCGTAAATGGCATTGATATTGTGGAAATCAGGAAATGAATATCATGATTGAGAAGAGTTTCACATCTATATATTTAATGGTTAAACCTCTGACCATGTCACAATAATTCTGGAATTTTTTTTCTTTTAAATATATTTGTTTAAGGTCTTAATTTCAATTGAAATACATTTTTTCGCAGTATGTGATCGAACTTTCTCTCTGGAATTATAAAATCTAGAGCAATGAATTTTTTTATATTTTTTAGAGAATCTACGAATGCACGAATATAATTCATTTCGAAAATCCCATCGGTTATATGCGATATTCTCGTAAAAGAGTATGACCAAAATATCTCGGAAACTCTATGTGCTAAAGTTTTTATTTTGTAAAGCATCTTGGGGCGGTGGGCAAATTTGTACGAATTAGCTGTAATTACAAATAATCGGAATACGAAATATCGGAACTCCATTGTATTAACGATTATCACAACCATATATTGTATGTTTTATTTTGATAGACACCTTGGGATTATATGATGTTATGGGCCCCCTCCGAAAGCCAAAATAAATAATAAAAAATTGAAAGAAAGATGTTTTAGAAAAACAGGGTTAACATTTTAAATACTATTAAATATTATATTATTGAAATTATTAAAAGGGGTGGGAAATTTAGCTTCCAGATCAACCCCCCCCAAACTCTCCGATACGAACTTTGTGGCCCCAAGACCTACTACCCTTCTGGCTGACTTCCTCTTCTTTCGCATAATTTTGAACTGCAAATAGTCACTTTTTTGTCTTAGCGATTATTTAAAAGTCTCTACGGCCTCAGATGCCGAAAGACTTAAAAAATAAGAATGGCTTCATTAACTACCCTCTTTTTTTATTTCATTAAATGTGAATCTATTGAATAAATTCAAAAGAATAAATATAAATTGAAGAAATAAAAGGAACCTTTATAGTAAGCTTCCTCATTTTCAAAAGAGAAGAATAAAAACCTTTTTATTTTTTATGGATACTTGAATTCATACAATTTGTGATTGTTTCTTTAGGCTGACATGGAGTTTAATCAAATTATATAATAAAACGTAAAAAAGAGAAGAAATTTATTTTGATGCTTCTTCAAAAACTTTGAATACACTTTGACAATATTTCCTATATAAAAAACAAAACACCAATAAATGATTAACCCGCACGAGCATTCTTTTTTTTTTTAATTCTCCTCTCGACTGCTGAATATTTATTTATGATCATTACCTCGAAACAACCACCAACCCTTAATTTTCTGTAGATCCTTGAAAAATATACTCTCAATATATAATTTTTAATATAACGAAACCAATTGTTCAAGTGCCATTAAAATTTTTTGCGTATTTATCAAGCCTGATTTACAGTATATCCGGAACTATTTAGCCCGAATCTCACCCCCTTTGACGTAATTTCAAGGGAAAGCATTTTTCCTGACTACTATAAATTTACTTACAAAATAGGCTAAAAAATATTTTATTTAATTAATTTTTTACAGAACAATATAAAATTTAAAAAAAGGATCTGTGCCCTTGAGGGGTGGGAACAAATGCACCCCCTTCCCGCCCTCTAAAATGACTCGGCTGCCCACCCCGGTTTAAAAATAATCTACCAGTTATTTTTTTATACGTAATTTTCGAAACAGACATCCTAAACTTAGTAACTTTGTAAATTTATTATTATTTTTACCTCAAGACCACCCAACAATTATTCAAATAAATTAAGTTAAATCGGATAAAATTTCCTTGACCTTAAATTTGTGACCAATGATGAAAACTATCACTTTTCAATAAACATATATTCATTCTTTATTGTTTAATTAATGAATTTTCTCATCTTTATTAATCTAACCTTTATGAACTTGTTTCAAACTCTTTAATTGATGGCTTCACACAGGGAATAGAATATACTCGCAGGCTCGTTAAGTAACGGCTTCTTCATTAGTCCTAATTTATTTTAAATCTTTTTCCCTGTTTATATACTAACTGACTATCTCTTAGCCATTAGGCATTTGAAATAGGGAGTCAAACCCTCATCAATTTTCTTTTTATTAACATGATAACTATTTTATGTCTTTTATCAAATTTATTATTAAGGACTAAATAAATCCTTTATCATATGAATGTTTTTAAATTTTACTTCTAAAAATGTTAAAATAGGTGGCATTATTTTAACACTTTGGGAAACGAAAGAGATAAACAAAAGTCTAGAATATTTTTCCCCTAGTAAAAGCATATTTCATGTCATTGCCAGGGGCATATTTCCGAAAAGGCGGACTGGGGCGGCAATTAAAAAAAAAACTGCTTATTTATATACGAATAAAATTAAATTCAAATTTCCTAGACTTATTATGAGAAGTATTTGATGTTGGAAAGGTATAGGTAATCAGACGTCCACCGGCGAGTTAGTGTTGCTCAGTATTAAGATGGTTGATGAGGAGGGGGGGAGTCAAAACCCGCTGCCTAGGGGCGACAAATGCCTAATCCGCCTCTGGTCATTGCTGAGGTGGTTGCTTCCCTTGGAATTAATCTGTGAATTTATGAATACGCATAAATTAATACACAACTTTAAGATACTGTACCTAATGGGTTCGAATAGAGGTTATTAAAATAACTAAATTAATGCCTCACCATCAAGTACACAAAGGCCCTTAGCAGAGTCTTCTTGATCTAAGTGCCATAGGTCCTAAAAAGACGAAAATTGAATTATATATTGGCTACTAATTATTAATAATACGTAGCTATAAATAATGTTCTGGGTCTGAATGACTTTTGATATCCAAAAGGTCAAGTATCCTGCAACAATCATACCCAATCTTTACTTTTTCTTACCACTTGACAGAGCCGTAGCCAAGGTCAGACCCAAATTCCTTCCTCCTGAAATCCCGAAAAATTATAAATAAAAAGAGAAACATCTGTTGAAATTTTAAATACCTTTAGAAATTATATTCTCTCATTAGGGAGTTGAGGGAAACGCCTCTCTGATCATTCGAACCTCCAGGAAAAATTTTCTGACTACGGTCCTGCTACTTTATGGTTTATATAAGTAATACAGGAAAAAATCGCGAAAAATTATTTATTTTAAAAGAAATTTAATCCTCTTTGTTATAATCTGTTGTTTTCGTTCAGGGGGTACCTGGATGGCGACCACGAATTCTTCTGCTCTTTGTATGTCTCTCTCTTCCTTCTATATTTTCAACAGGCGTCAGACCGTGCGACGGGTCGGCCTGTTTTATCCTTATCCGCCACAAAAACACATTTAGTGGGGAATAGAAGGAAAGAGTTAGGTCCGCCGATCCCGCACCCCGGGAATAAGCCGATGATAGAATAAGAAGAAGTTATAATCTGTTTGAAGCTTAATGCTCACTAAAATTACCACATAGACAAATGGCTTTCTTGGAAATTATTATTGTAATCTTTGCGTGAGTGTAAAATGAGCCTCCTCTGAAGAAGAAGAGCCCTTGTGCCTTCGAAATATTAGTAATTAAACTCATTTGGAAAAAATATTTATTTTTCCCTTCCCACACCCTTGCCGAAAAATCAGCGTGGTTGAAGTTATAATCTGTTGGTTGCCTAAGGCAAAATTTTGAAGTTTCAATCCTCTTATTGAAACTTTCTGCTTGCCTGTAAGATTTGTCGAATTTTATTTGATTTTTTCCAAGTTCTTAAAAGAAGACAGACAGACCTTAAAATATCTTTTCCTCGTAATTTATTTTTAGTTTTTGAGGATCCAAGTGGAATGGCCTCAGGTCAAGGCAAAATTATTCTACCACAGAATTTCTTTTCATTAAATAACTAAAGATTTGTTTTAGTTAAAATGCATAATATTCTTTATATTAGCAAATAAATAAAATTGGGGCTCAATACTGATCTATTATAGTTAGACATCACTATTGACCTAATTTTTCTCTTTAGAGAGTTAGATTAGTACTTGTTCCTTAATTATTTTTTTATTTTTAACTTAAAAGTATCAGAGAAATTTTTTTTTTTTAGTTTCTTTTAGTGTTTTTGTTAGAAAACAAAATTATCCATTAAACTTTGCAAATGAATTTTTATTTGTTTAGTAACTAACCATAAGTAACTCTTTTACGCCATCTAGACTGACAGACGGCTTTGTTTGTTTCCCAGCCAAGAGGGCTTTGACTTGTATGTTGATTTGCGATGCACTCCAGACAAGGCCATGGGATAATGTTAAAGACATGTAATTTATTTGAATTAAATTTATTTACAAAGATAATTAAGAGCCAAAGTGTAATTAAAACAACAACAACATCAATCGGTTTCAGTTATCAACATCTTTTGGCCATCGTTTATTAACACATACATAGATAGGACAAGAGAAATTGAATTTTGAGTGATGCCTTCTAGGCATGGATAAATGTAACTGTAAACAATTTCGAAAATAAAAAGAGGACAAAAGTAGCAGGATGGTTGAGAAATAATTTAATATTTTCTTTTCTTTTTGAATTTATTTATAAATATTGCTATATTTTGGTCTTTATAACTTGATTCATAGCAAATTTCTATATTGTATTAAAATAACTCAAATTCCAAATTGTTTCTGTGTCCCAAAGCCTCTGAAGATGATTAATATAACTCGATTGAATTATAAGGAAATGCTACTTTTATTTCTTCCTTAGCATGTAGAGAATTAACTAGATTAGGGGTTGGGAACCTTAGTTAACTTTTTTTAAATTTTGCCCTTTCGGATGCTGAGGCCATTTAGAGGTTTCAATGTATTAAATATATCTTTTTATTTTTAATATAGGGCTATCGATAGGGATTCATTCCACACTCTGATCTCAGTTAACTTGAAACTATTGGACTCAACCAACAACCTAAGAAACTAAGAAATATTGATTTAATTTTCGATAAAATTTTGATACGAATATGCTTCTTGTATTTTAAAAATACTCTTTTTGAGTTTCATATCAACATTTTCTCAAGTCTAAACAAAATAGAACGCGTGATTAAAATCTGGGAAAATTATACAGTGTATTTACGATTTATAAAATATTCTACTAAGCTAAAGAAAATAATTTCTATAGAGTGGAACTTCTATAGAGGTTGAGTGAATTGTCAAGACTGTTAAACACGTTTATCAAGAGTGGGTGTTGTTATGATACATCCTTCATTCTATAACATATGTTCTAGTCCAGGATCCCAGGCCCATTTTTACAAGTTATTACTATCAAGCTAATTTTCCGTGAGTAGCTTTATTTTGATGAGACGACCAACTTTTCCTCTTACAACAATTCTTGATTGTGGTAGCTAACAGGAGTAGCAGCGATATAATATTCCAATTTGACGATTCTCAAAAATTTATTATTATTTATGGGTTTTTTCATTAAATCTTAAGAAAATTATTAACACTATTGTAAAAAAAAATATTGTCCTTCAAAATATATGATTTGATCAAAGAGTCCCCACTTCGAAAATTACATGTATAATCGGCTACTTTCCCTTAAATACAATTTTTCTGCCACACAAGATATCCTATAAATACTTTATATATTAGTTGAAAACCAATGGGGGCGAGACAACCTTCGCATGTTTCGTTTCCGAATGTTTCCTGGAAGGCAGGCAGCCCAAATTGCTTACTAATGCACTCCCAGTGTCTGGTCGATTGGGCCTATCTGACTAATTCAGACCAATCTCTGTCTCTATTTATTTATTTAATATTTGTTTATATGTAGGTTAATAACTAAAATGCATATTACACACAGACATACACACCTGAGATTATTTTTTTATAGCTTATTTGCACTTACACAAATAAAAGTTTTTTTAAATACATTTTGAAGTCATTTTTTTCATTATCTAATTAAATCTTAAAATAATAGAACAATATACAATTCGGGCTTTTGAGTTAGGTAAAATATGAAATTGGCCATTAAAAATTATATACGTTCTAAAAACGAATATAAAAGGATTGAATAGTTATTACTAGTTACTATTATTTTGAATAATTGATCTTTATTAAAATTTTCCTGCTATTGTTTATAGTCGTTTATAAATATAATAGAGCTGATTGGAAGCAACCAGCGTGCCGATTCTCATTTCATATTTAATTAAATATTAAGAAGAAAATAAAACGCCATTATCTCACATATGATTTGATGTTCTATTTCATTTCCATTATGAAATGAAATTGAGCTCAAACAAAACAATAATTTCGGGTGTAATCTTCCATCAGAAGTCACAAAAATAATTAAAGAGAAAAAATTTCGAATCGCCATTTTCCTTTTTTTTTTTTTTTTTTTTTTAATCGACGATCCGTTGGATGGCAGGTTGGCGCGTGGGCCACTCTCGAAGGCAACAGCCAGAGAGAGAGAGAGAGAGAATAGAGGAATAAAAAGAGAGAAAATTAGTGGGCGCTTAGCGCACATTCCTTACTTGCCTCCAATGCCAACCACTCACCTTGCCGTCTTTGGCGAAGGCGCACGCCAACCCAACGGGTCACCAAGTATGATGGCCATTGGCCAGACAGGCGATGCTGTGGCTCCAGCTCTCCCAATTACCTTAAAACGTTCTCTAAAAAAAAAATAACATTGGACATTGGGAAGTCATTCTTTTGATATGATATGACAGACTTGACATTTGAAAATTTTTTTGACTGCCGAGGCTATTTAGGGTTTCATTTTTATTTATATTTATTGATAAATATCGAAGGCTGTCGGGGGTCGTTCAACACGCTGATTTCTCGGGGCCACTCACCCGAGGTTTCGCCGGGCATTGCTTAAGTGCAACGGTTTTGTTGACTATTGCTCTAATCCGTTGTCAGGCCCGACCAAATTTTTTTTTTTCTCATTGACACTACACATACAGACAGTCTTTTCGGCAGCTTAGGCCATTTAAGACTTTAAACGATTACTCGTATGTTTAATATATCTATTGAGAGTCCATGCATTCTTATTTAAGCCATTTGGTATCCAAATGGCTTAAATAAATTCATCGGACTGCCTGGGTCCGATCCCGCGACTTTTGGTATACGAGGTTAGCACGCTAACCCCTACACCAAGCCCCGAGGGCACCAAAATTTTATCTTAATTAAATAAATTTTTATATTAATTAAAGATAAGAGGATTGAATCCTATTTACGTATATAAAACTCTTTTCAGAACGTTTAGGCATATATTTATTCACAATCATAGGCGTAGCCAGAAATTTTTGATGGGGGGGGGGGTTCAAGAAAATTTTTTCAAACATTTGAAAAATTTAAGATTATTTTAGGGTATTTATAAATCATTTTGGTTTTTTTTTTTAAGCTAGAGTAAATTACCCTATATGAAATACAATTTGTATTATAAAGCTTAAATATCTAGTCATGGTTTGGCTCCCATGGGGGGGGGGGGGTTTGAACCTCCAAAACTCTCTCTGGCTACGCCTATATTCACAATAATGAATATTTGTTAGCTTTGAAGACATGATGACACGGGAAATCTATGCCCAAACGTCCTGAATAAATATTTTTATATAAATAGAAGCTCTCTATTCATTTGACTACAAGCTCGGGCAGCTCGTGGTCGCCATCCACGTACCCACAAGATGTGGGCCCCTGAGCGATGTAGAATATTTTAAATGATTAAGCAATTCAAATAATTTATTTAAAGCAAATATTATGAATATTAATATTTTGTTGGTGAAGGTCGAGGGTGGCTTGGTGCAATGGACAGCGCACCGATACCCCGGAAAGTCTGGAGATCCTAGGTTCGATTCCCGGGGGCCCTGGGGGAATTTGAAAATTGTATAATACAAGATTGTTGCCAGCCGGAAGCCATCCGTACTTATTTACTTAAAATATATGCACTATTGTAATTTTCTAAATGACCTCTGCAACCGAAAGAGTTTAATTAAAATTATCAAAAAAAAAAAAAAAAAAAAAAACAAAAAATGCAAATAAAAACTATATATTAAATTCACTGAAAATGGTATTATTGTATTGTTAATATTAATATATTTGCATTAAGATGTAGAAAGGTATATTAAAATAATTAATTGCATTTGCTAATGTCTTTTTAAACATATCAATTATAAAAGTATGAGCTTTTTTTTATTATTCTACTAGATAAATAAAAGTTATTTTATTTCTCCTTGACTGGCTCCTATACACTTCATTTAAAATCTACAGCTAGATAACTCAACATACAGTTAGTATTTTTGTTTTTTAATGCGAAGGAATTCTTTGTAACTTATTTATCTAAACCATTTTATAACAAAAGTACTATATTATTAAAATTTCAAAAATTTTTTGGCTAAAATAATTATTAATAAATTGAAACTAAAAGATGAATCCTGACTTTATTTCACACTTTTTATTTCCAAATATACAAAATTTCTTTGGGATATTTCGGCCGCATCACACAGCCATCTTCAGCCAAGACTAAAAATACATTAAAGGGAGCAAAGTTACTTAATAATACAGTACATAATATAATTATATAATTATAGGTCAATGAAATAGGCCTTTATAGGCTCCTTATAAATGCAAATTATATTCCAAAGAAATTTTGTATATTTGGAAATAAAAAGTGCGAAATAAAATCAGGATTTATCTTTTATTTTCAATTTATTAAATGTACTATAGTTAGAGAAATATTAAAAGCTCTTAGGGCTTGTTCTTTACTTAATGCTTTTTACTAAAAACACTTTTAGGGCTCTTTTATACATAAAATATAATTAAACAAATATCTTTTTAGTATTTTATTAATTCTAAGCCAAACAAAATCTTTTAATTAACTCTGACAAGAGAAAATTTTTTTAATAAATCGACATGATTTTGACCTCAACGGAATATCAACAACTCTGATTTTCTTCACTAAGAAAAACACACACATTTGGTCTTTATTAGGGGGGAGGAAATCATATTGGAAAAGTAGTCTGAAGATGAAATTGGCTCGATTGTGCCGAGTTGGTCGAAATTAATTCCCCGGTGGTTCTTCCCCCCAAAAAACAACCCTCGAGTCCAGGGCTCAGAGCTCGATCGATCTTCTTGCAGATCTCTTGGCTCCGGCCCTTCAGCCCAAGGTGTCTCTTTTCCACTGTTTCAGAGCAAACTTGTTATTTATTAGTAAGAGATTCAATAAGTCACTTTTCTTTCTTTTCTTCAGGGAATTTAAATACTAGAATAAATTAAATAGCCGTCTCCAAGGTTCATTGAATTGAAAAACCTTAAAGAAAGTAAACCATTAAAAAAAATTATTATTTTTTTAATAATAATTATCTGGTACAGTACTGATATCATGTTTAATTACATATTGATATGTATAATGATCACAAGTTAGTTAATTAGAGAGTGTAAAAATATTTATGATAGCTCATTATTATTATTTTTTTTTAAATATAAAATTTTAAACCATGTTGGTAAATAATGAAATATTCATTTAAATGTTCTAATATTTTGTATTATTCAATTTTCGGATTTTAATGGCAGGATGGCCTACGGGCTTGGTCTAGTTGGTAGCGGTGCCTACCTTCTATACCGAACGTCGCGGGTTCGCACCCCAGGCAGTCCGACGATTTTATTTAAGCCATTTGGTATCCAAATGGCTTAAATAGAAATGCCTGGACCCCCAATAAATATTATAAATAATATAACGGTTATCGTCAAAGTCTTAAATTGGCCTAAGTTGCCGAAAAAGGGACTTGTTTTAATTAAGACAATTTTTTTTTGTAAATGTGTGTGAGTGTGAGTGTGAATGAGAAAAAAGTGTGAGTGTTTAAAAAAAGGCAGGATGTTTGAAAGTCTTTAAGAACATTTTTTTTAAATGGGATAATCTCAGGGACAAGCAGAGAATATAAAATGAACATTTTAAGGTTGTTTGGACCTTAGGGCACTTATATAGATTAAAAGCTAATTTTTTAATATGTATTGGAATAATATTATAATATTTGAAATAATTAAGTATCGATGGCGTTCATCAGACTTGTTTCTCAGAGGCCAGCTATCCCAATCAACAAGGGCAAACCTCCGGGTATCATTAGCCCTTTAATTCTGACCCACCGATCCAGAGGTTGTATTACTTGTTTACAACAATCTTGGTGGTTGTTTTTCTTGTCAGGCTCACCTGTTTATATTAAACAGTTTTGACAAACCATATTTTGGTATTTAATTCCTTACTAGCTTATATGATTTAAATGTCATCTCTTGGTTATTTATAAATCGAGGGATTGATGAAGCTCGATACTTCTCTTGGGTTTATCCAATCATTTGAACTCGGATATATCTCGTCGAAGAGATTCTAGTTTTTTTCTTTTAACAAAAGCTAGGGAAGGGAAGGAAAATAACAGATTTTTATTCTCTCTCTATCTCTTTCTCTCTCCTACACTTTAATGAAGTGTGAGAAAATTTATCACTAGAATTTTCCACACCTGAACCACAATAAGCCCAAATAATTCTAACAATATTTGCTAAATAAAGGACTACAGGTGGAGCGATAAATCCGCTGGTTATTATTCTCCATCCCCATCACTACTATATAATCTTTATTTACATACTTTTTCCAAAATTTGTCTTAAAATTCTTTTTATTCTCCAATCGAGAATTTTATTATTTTTTTTTTTTAAGTACATAGACCTTTCAATGGCTCGCCTACTCAGTGTCCTTCAAAAATACATCTTGCTCCTCCCAAAGTTAATTTGCAAAAAAAAATTAATTTGCAAAAAAAAAAAAATCAATTCCGTGCTTCCTTCAACTAGAACTAATACAAATAAAATAGACCTATCAATTAAAAGAATTTTTTCTTAGTGATTAAAAAATATGCATGAATGAAAATATATGCATATTTTTGAAAATATATCAAATAGAACTTTGTTTAGGTCTATGTATATTTGCTCTCACTATATTCTTCTCCCTCACAAGTAAACTGCCGCAATCAGATCTCTTATGTTATTTCCTGTTGAGAGGGAGTTTCTTGTTATCTCTCCCTGTGGAGATAAAACAGGTAACATGTTGTTGTTCCCCTTTCCGTTTTTATTTAAAACAAGTTGCTGGAAGTGCAACTTTTGATTGAACTTCTCTCCCGATGGGATGCAAAACGATCAAAGGAACCATCGTAAAAAAAAGAAAAAAAAATCTTTGTTTAATTTGAATATGAAAACTAAAAAAAAAAAAAATTAAATTAAAAACTGGGTTATAAATTTTAAAGATTTATTTATTTATAACCTACAGATTTTACCTATCAATATTGGAGTGGAATCAGCAAGGAAAGAATAAAAAAAAAAAAAACAATTTTTTCAGTCGACGTTTCGTGCGCAAATCACCTCTTCTTCGGGACAGTCTAATGTCAATATTTACGGATAGTAAGCTTAGTAAAATGAGTTCATAAACTGAACTTAAATTAACAATGCAAGATTTCATTCTTTGATCTAACCATTGATTTTAATATTTAAACAGATGTGCAAGGTAACTGGTACAATACAGATTTTAATTTAATTTTCTTTTTTGAAACGAAGTTCTTTAACGCGGCTTAGGCAGGGTGAATTGGGAAAAAATGTAACGTAACAAAAACCCGTTCCTAACAAAAATGCGTTCCCAGCGCCCGAGCAAAGGCGGAGGAAGGCGAGATTAGCCGAAGTCTTAGCGAGGCCACGCCCACCTCCTTCTCTTTATTTCCTTCTATCTATATCGTAGGCGGGAAATTGCGGCGCAGCTTCCTTGCTAGACGGAAAGCCTGCCGAAGGTGGGCTTTCGGTCTATTTAAATAATATTCATATTAAATTATATTCTGAGTTGAAGAAAAGGCGTGAGGAACTTCGTTCCTGCCGGAGGTCCTACGACCCCACGCGTTTGCTTTTTTAGTTTTGATAATATTTTAGTTGGATTTAATTTGAATTGACGATGTTTTGAAACTGGACAAGATATTGATCAAATACTGGTAGACCACCAAGGTGGTTACTTGTTCAATTTATGAGGGGTCGGTCTTCATCAAGAATATTAAAAAATTTGGAAAATTGTGCTTTATTTATTTTATTTAGGACTTGAAAATGATTTATATAAAAAATCGAAACTCTAGTTAATCGCTGAAGTTGGCCAATTAAATCTCTAATTAAAAAATAGTAAGAAAATAAAGCACCATTTTTTTTAAAATTATGTGTTTTTAATATTCTTAATGAGGACCAACCCCTCATAAATTGACAAGTAACCACCTGGGTAGTCTATATTGATTGAATTTGAATATTTGTTACTTCTCGAGTAATAAAATTTTTTTAATGGATTAAGATAGATAGCTACAAGAAAATTTTATTTACTTATCATTTGTAAACTAAATTCAATTTTAATGTAATATTTCCTGATTCTCTCTTCTTGCTTTATACTCTTGCCCGGAAAACAATTACAGTACATTCTGAATCTCTATCTCTCTTTCCCAATATAGAATCATATAAACAAACAACAAAACATGCAATTAAAGAGATTCGTTTCGACAAGAAAGCTTTTCTTTCATAAAGTATTTATGAATCCTAAAATTATTCCGTAAAAATAATAAATAGAAGAAATGTTTAGATTTCAATATTTATATCAGTTTGTGATCTTATAAAAAAAATCTGATGAATAAGGAAGAAGAAACGGTACTAAGCAGTAAGTTCAAAAGCTTGAGAATATTAATCAATAGCCTCTTAATTAGAAATTAAAATTCAAAAGAAGAATCTTAGAAGATAGAATAGAACATATTTAAAATACCACAAGATGATGAGTTGTGAATTAAATGAATTTACGATATGTTGAAACGAACAGAGAATAAATCAGAATCAATGGAAAATTAACAAACGATTTTTCTTTCTTTTGTAGCTATTATTATTATCAAGGACAAAATTAACTAATGCACACATTCAATGAAACTTTTTAAACTTCTAATTTTATTCCTAATCAATTTTTTTAAATTTTAATTAAGACCATTTTTTTAGAGAAGGGTTGGGGGCCTGGACGAATTTTAATAAAAAATATAGCTAATAGCATTTAAAATTTTAACTCAAAACTTCTCTTTTTTTGGAATAAGGGTGGGGGGTGACGATTTTAACCCCCCTATACCCCTTCCTGCTACAGCCCTGATTTTATTTAATCTCTGTTAATGAATCCAATGAATTGATGGTTATATTTTGACTAGGAGAAAAATCTGGTTTGTTTTGTTGGCGGGCCAAGCGCTTATGGCCTCCGGGAATCGAACCCAGGATCTCCAGCCTTTCCGGGCCATCGGTGTGTTATATGACTAGTTAAGTCCGAATCGAGGTATATTGAATACTAAAATTTCAACCTCCTAGCTCAATTCCTTCCTGCTTTAAATTGAACAGACACACACAGACAGATGGTGTCGCGAAAACCACTTTTTTGGATTCAGGGGACCTCAAAACGTGTATATCCATCAAAATCTCGACATCGGAAGAGGATAATTAAATTTTCCCTAAAAAGTTTCCAAAAATGAATTTCAGTTTAATTATCTCTGCAGTCATGTACTGTATAAGTAGGCTATATTAGGCCTATACGCTGTTATTACTGCAGAGGGATAATCCAGGCTTCCCTTTGATGTTGGTTTAATATTTGGCAAAACTGGATTTGTTTTAATCTTATTTAGTCCAAGCTTTGCCTCTTTTATCCCCAAGGCTTCTAATCTCATAGTAATTATACACTGTCTAATAAATATACCCAATAATTAATAGGCCTATTTTTTATTAAATATTTTCTAAAATGATTCTTAACTAGAGAGAAATTTTAAAATAATTAGAAAATTTTTTTTTTTTTACAAATATATTTTATATTTACTAAACTTTTACTTTCCTATAATAATCATCCTCATTTTTGAGTTTAACTATATTTTTTTATTCTGTTCAAATATCAAAAACCTGTTTTCAATTTTCAATTTTTTTTATCTAGATTTATCAAACAGGAAAATAAATAGATAAATTCTGATTTATCTTAATACTACGAGGTGACCACATCATTTTCCCCCTCTATTAATTGGTTTAATAATATATTGGTCAGATGATTATGAAATAGCTACGTATATCTAGGGGATTCCCTAACCATTTTTGTTCCATTGTGGTGGACCTTGCGTGGGTCTCGTAATCGAGTAAAGGCCATCCAAGTCCATCGCCTATCGCCCATTCCTGTCGCCCACTTTTTATACTTTATCCAAGACAATACATTAAAGAGACAATGCATAAAAAGCTTATGTCACATGAACAGAGAAACATAGGAGAAAGTGTTTTTCTCTCTCATTCTACGTATTAGCTTATGATTCATGTTTTTTTTTTTTTTTCATATTTAATCCTCAGCCTTAATAAAAACTCACTGTAAAAGTATTTGATTTTCGTGTTTAACTGTGGTTTATTTGTAAAAATTACAACGTTTCGGCCACTCAGTCTGTGACCTTCTTCAGGTAAAAATGATAACAACTGTGAAAGCCTAAACTCCAAAAATCAGAACTCACATCTAATAGTTAAAATTTATTTTGTAATTTACTAAATTTTTGGCAATTATTTGGAATATCATTGTGTACGATTATTTTGGTACTGTAGGATGATCCTTAGATGCAATCCTCCATTTATCCTTATTTTTTTTGTCTTCTTCTTCAGAAATTTTTTTTTCCATAAAAAAGATGTTTCTATCCAACTATTTATGATCATAAGTTCATAGATTAATTATTTAAATGCAAAATTTCCTTCTTCCTTCGTTACATGTCTAGTATTGAATTATTAAATTAACTTTTGGTAAAACTTTTGGTTTTTTATTCAGGGCCGCCGAGAGCCTTGTCGGGCCTGCAAGCTGTATATTGATTATAAATACCTGGTATATAAAAAATTATACAGTATTTTAAATCCGTCTAGCTTAGGTCCGCTTTAGAGAGAAAATTTTATTTTTAAACTTAAAAACTTTCTTTTAATGAATTAAATTACAATTGAAGCCTAAAGCAAGGGCGGATACAAATCTCGGGGGGGGGGGGTAAAGATGATGGGTTAGTGTTGGTCCCCAAAGAACTTTGCCCCCTCAGTTTTAAAATTCTCATAGGAGTAATACAAATTCTTTTTATTTGGAATTTAGGGTAAAAGTTCAAAGGTCTCCTCAGAGCCTAAGGTATTTACCCTGGTTGATTCACCATCAAATAAAAAAAAAAATTTATTCATATTATATAATGGAGGCGCGAAGCTCAATAATTAAATTTATAAGTGAACAGTGAAAACCCTGAAAATGGACTTCAATAATAGATGATTTTTTCAATCTTTTATAGGCTATATATTTAATTTAATACTCTTTTAAAATAATTATTTATTTCCATTGTCTAATAATAATAATAATAATAATAATAATCTGACGTCAGTTCAATACTGGTTTTGAACTTGTCCAATTTTGAAAATATAATAAATAAACTCACTTTCTATATCGATTAGAATTTAAACATCTGTCCCTCTGACTTCTGGGCATTGAACTGATGCAATCCCTTTTATGTAACCCGAATTATCTGAAACCTGTTTCCATTGCACTCATGTGAGGTCAGTGTCTTTTTTTATACTAATTAAAATAGCTGAGATCGTTTGGTCCATTAATACTCAAAAATAGATCAAATTCATTGAAATGAGTCAGTTTCCATTTGAATTCTCAACTTGTTTCTGTTTAGTTTTATGTCAATCACTTTGAAAGATTTGATAAGTTCTCACTTGAACTTTGTGGAATTTAAGGAAAGAAAAAAAAAACATTTTTTTTTTTTAGTCTCCTTTATTTTGTGCGTAGGTGAAAAGCTTAGGTCGATACGCCAAGAAAAATAAATTTATACAGTATAAGCTTATTTATAATCAATAATGGAATGAATTCAAGCAAACAAAAATCCAATAGTCTAACCTTCGATTATAGTGGAATTAAAGCTTGTACTATTTTCAATATTTCTTAGCCTTGAAACCCTAGAAATTATGGGGAGGTGGGGAGGAGAGAAAAAGAGAAATGTAAATAAGGAAAAATATATAAATTTCGATATTTAATCCCAACGCCTACATTTTTTCTTTCTCATTTTGGGCTGACAAATCTATTGTTTAATTAGGCTAAAGAAAAGTCAAATCTCTTAAGTCTTAGGGACCAAAGACAATGTTAAGTCAAAAGCGCAAATAAATGGGTTCTGATTCATTTATATTATCCTGATTACCCTTCTTGCCTTTCCTTCTTTAACTTGACAACTAATACCATTTCCCTGACCCCGGAAGGATAACACTAGTGGGTATTTATTTATTCCATTACTTTCTCTCTTTACGTAATAGTGTAGACTTTGATCTACAAATAAAATAAAATTTTCTCCAATATCTTATATTTATTGTTTACCGATAAGTGGGAAATCCGATGAATTGGATACCAAATATGCCAGGATCCCAATACATATATAAGTATCGTTTAAAATCTAAATGACCTAAGATGCCGAAAAGTCTTGATAAAAGTCGTTTATGTAGTCATTATTAGAAAAATTAGATTTTAAGGCTCTTTCTTCTTAACTTTCTCGAGAAAATGGAAGAAGAATGAATCACTAATACAGTAGAACAGTGGTTCCCAACCCGTGGGCCGCGGGCTGATTTGAACTGGGCTTCGGCCGTCTAATGAAAGATAAAAATTATTTTACTATTATAATTAGAGAGGGAAAAAAAGTCTTTCGACTTTAAGATTTTCTTAAAACTTTAAGCATTCCCTTTGTTTCCGACCACAAGGGAGTAAATTAATTTCAAATTACAATAAAACTAGAAATTTATTATTTAGAATCTAATTGCTTAAAATTACCTCAAATAATACATAATCAATAGAACGAATAGGAATAGATTTAAATTGTTTCATATGTCAAAGTTCCTCAGCATAAATCTGTTATTTCTTTTTCATTTCATATTTATTTGTCAATCGTATTTTTTAGTTTGATTATATAAAATTATGTTTAACAAATATGTGAGTAGTTTAGTGTTTAGTCAAATCCGAATTGAGTTAGTAGTCATGAATATCTATATCTTATAAATAGGTCTCGAAAATTATTTAAATAAAATTATACTGTATATTATATAAAAGTTATCCGAGTTATCAAAAGAAATTCAAGGGTGTATTTCTTTTGCTTTTTCATATTATTAATTCTCAAACTTGACAGAGACTTTTTAGAGAGTTTTTTTTTGCCAAAAACAGACTTTTTACCGACTATTTGACTTTTAAGGAGACTTTTTTCCGAAAATAATATACTTTTTTGCGCTCTCTACTTATAATAATAAAAATAAACGATCTTTTTCAGCGTTAGTTTTCTTGAAAAATAAATACAGAGATAAACTGAAGGTTTAGTGCGATATAAGGCTAAAACTATCCAGTTTTCATCCAAATTGAAATAAGGTCAAAAATAGCATTGACTTTTTTCAAACCTGACCCATAGTTTTCAAGATTGATTTTTGTTCTTAATACAAAGTAAATGCAATAAAATCTTCTTTTTTTTTGTACCAACCCATTTTACTTACACGCCCACATTTATATTACACCTGGGCCTCAGCTTTTTTTACCTAAAAAGTGGGCCGCACATCAAAAAAGGTTGGGAACCGTTGCAGTAGAATATAGTAATAGCAATTTATTTACCTGAGGCAAAACAAATGGCACTTCAAAATGTTCACAAACCCATCTTAATTCCTTTCTTCCCAGTGTTATCAAAAACTATATAGGGGAAAAAAATATGTAGCCTAGTTTTTTTTTTTTTTTTTTTTTATGAAAATTTTAAGATTATAAGTGAATTCAGGGCTAATTTGATAATGAATGCATTCTCCGAAATAAGATGCGTTTTTTTTTTTCAATTTCAATTAGTCTCCCACGGAAAATTGCAAACGTTTCATTTCCGTTTGGACATTTTTACAGACTCTGCTGCTTTTCTTGCAACCTTCAGACGGATATCCGCTGATAGGCTCTCTTTATTCATTTTACATTCTAAGAAAGTAAAAATACAATTTCTTTTTATTTTATTATTATTGTTTTATAAAATCACTAAACCTAGTAGTCGTTCATTCACAAATCTAAAGATCATTCAACTTGAATTTTAATAATTATAAGATATAAATAGATTAAAGAATTATAGGTTTATATACCTCATTTCCATATATTGTATTTAATTGGAGGCAAAAAAGTGAATGAACCTTGAATCATTCTGTTTATATAAAAATTTAAACAAAATAGTCGTAATAAAAGTATGTAGCCGTTTACCAGGTAAACATCTGTATCAGTGTTTCTCTATTTCCGCCCTCTTATTTTAATAATTAATTTATGTCGCGGATTAAATATAAAAAATAACTTTATCTTTTTTTTAATGAATATGAAATATAGGCCTATTCATATAGGAATATTTAAAAAATTTATATTGTAACTTTTTCAAATTTTTTTTTGTCTCAATACTCATTCATTCATGAATCTCTCTATATTTTGAACACTGCTACTTTATAGGTTTATAATATTCGTTTTCGGCATCTAAGGTCTTTTAGGCCCCATATTTCAAATGAAAATAAAAAAAATTTCAAATGATTAAATTGAAATAATTTTTTCTCTCATGGGTCGGGAAGCGAAACCAGGACCTAGGAATAAGAATCAGTAGAAATTAAAATTGTTTCATATCTGATTTAAAAAAATTCGGCATTTTGTATTTTCATTTACTCCATCCCTAATAATGACTTTAGAAAAATTAATAATTCAAGTTTAATGAGATTACCTTTTTTCAAATTAAAAATATTGATTAAAAAAAATTCTATAAAATAGAGTATCTTCAAATTTGCATATCTTTTATATTAAGATATTCTTTAATATGCGAAGTTTGAGTATAAAATATTAATAATACGGATATGGATTATTTGATTGATGAAATCTCCTTATTCTGGATTTTATGAGCCATACATCAATTATGAATGATAAGATACCATACTAGCCTTATAAATAGTCTTATCTTTAATGACTTCATTTGGATATAAGTTATGAATTGAAGATATTATAATTATGAGAAATAAATAAAATAGTTATAATACTAAATAGTATGTTCTTCATGGGGATTTTCCCTGGATATATCTCCATACATGATCCAAGGTCTATGCCAGTAGATTATCGCTACTTACTATTAATGCGATTTACGTACCTATTTCTAATCAATTCGTAATCCTACTTATTTTATAACTTTATTTATTTCAAAATATTTCTATTAATATTCGTTTTATTAAGAATAGTTCAATAGATTCATGCCTAATAGGCGAAAGTTAGTGAGAGGATTGCAGATTTAGCATCTTCCTCCAAGTTTTTAAATAATATTATCAATAGGATGCAATATTAAATCTTTTACTTTCTTTATTACACTTATTCTTTTAGATTTTAATAAATTAGGATGGGAATTTCCATTCGCTGGATGCAATTTCAAAGACACAAGGGTTCATTCATTTGACTAAAGAAAGCTGTCAAATCATTATAAATAAATAATTTTTGACAGATTATATTACCTCTGGACCTAGGTTTCGTATTTTTTTTTATTCACTCCTCAAATTAAAGTTAAAGTGAGAACAGCTCTTTCTATGATTTTAAGCAGTCGAAAATTTTTTATCATAATTTATTCTTTATCCAATTCTAATAATTTTGTTTTCCTTTTCAAGAGAAATTATGAAAAATCAGAAATTTTGAAGCGAAAAAAATATTTTATGAAGAGGTTATTTTTTTCCAATTTCTTTATGGTTTCTAAACTTTTGTTGCCAAAATTTGTTTGATTATTTAGTGATTTTGGACTTCTAAGACATTGATAACTAGGGGGGGGGGTGGGGGGGGGGGGGGGGGGGGGGGGGGGGGGGGGGGGGGGGTTGAAAAAAAAAAAAAAAAATAAATTTTCAAAGAAAATGAATTGTATTTTATTTTAATCTCTTCGGCATCTTAGGCCATATATACTTTATGCGATATTCAATAATTAAAATAAAAAATAAAATTCGGTTCCAGGCAAGGTCTGGTCAAGGTACATTTATTTATATCATTTGGCAGGATAATCTTGAGGAAAGAGAAAAATTCAAAAACGCCTGTAGATAGGCAACCTACTACTCACTTTTTTGCTCACTATATTATATGGTTAATATTTTCGCAATTTCTTATTACTTTTCTTATAGGACTTTTGTTCATTAAAAAACTCGATGTGTACTTATGTTCGATCGCAAATTATAATAAAATAAATTAATTAGTGACACTCCTACTGCAATTGCACAGTGCTCTTTTGTTAAAGACATTAAAACCGATTAATATTAATGATAGCAACACTTTTTACGACATAGCTTTTTAATTCAGGTGTGAATGTTTTTATTATATGTAGTCTGTACCCTCTTTTTTTAGGCGTGGCTTTTACTTTACGTATATGGGTCATTCCACGTCAAATCAACCAAAAAAATAAAAAATTTTCACCCATAATCTCAGATTTTTATGAAACTTGGTATGTTTGTTCTATATATAGATAAGTAACAGCACCAAATTTCAATTTTTTATCTCACTTAGTTTTCGAGTTATGGCTCTTTAAAGTTTTGATTTTTTCACCTTGCGCGGCTTGGCTAATATCAAACAAAATGTGACGTGGAAAGAGAAAATAATTTCTCATTTGCTTATTTGACACCCAATCTTGATGAAATTTTTTTGGTATGTTCTTTAAACAATAAGGAATTAGAAAAAAAATATATCACGAATCTAAGTTAATCCTAAAATATAAAAAAAAATTCATATTGTTGATTTTTTTTTAGTTTTGAAAACGCAAACATGCTTTAGCGCTAAAGCCAATATCTCCAAAAGGGAATGAGATATTCAAGAAATTTTTTTTCTAAATAATCTACATGAAATGGGCTTTAATTTAGTAAAATAAAATATTTGTGTATTTTGTTCCCTCTATTTCTAAAGTCCATTGCAAGTTTCAATATATAGTTTTACATGTTAAAAAAGGTTTCAAGGGCAAAATGAAAATATACATTTTTAAAGAGCATCTAAAAATTAATTGATTTATGAATTTTAATAAAAATCGTTGCAGCAAATGTTGAGAAAATTGGAAAAAACTGAAAAAGTACATCAGTAAAGTACTAGTACTTTTTGGCCGATTTTGTTCAAAAGCTTATTTTGAGTGTCCGGGAGGGTGCCTAACTTAAATATAAAATTTCAACCTCCTAGCTCAATCCTTTCATACTTTCAATTGAATTGATTGAATTTTCGTCTGTGTTCAGTTTTAAGCAGACACACACAGAGTGTCCATTTGAAATCATGAAAGAATTGAGCTAGGAGGTTGAAATTTTATATTTAAGTTAGGCACCCTCCCAGACACTCAAAATAAGCTTTTGAACAAAATCGGCCAAAAATACTAGTACTTACTGATGTACTTTTTCAGTTTTTTCAATTTTCTCAAAATTTCCTGCAACGATTTTTATTAAAATTCATAAATCAATTATTGTTTAGATGCTCTTTAAAGTGTAATATTTTCATTTTGCCCTTGAAACTTTTTAACATGTAAAACTATATATTGAAACTTGCAATGGACTTTAAATAGAGGAACAAAATACACAAACATTTTATTTTACTAAATTAAAGCCCATTTCATGTAGATTATTTAGAAAAAAAATTTCTTGAATATCTCATTCCCTTTTGGAGATATTGGCTTTACGCTAAAGCATGTTTGCGTTTTCAAAACTAAAAAAAAATCAACAATATGAATTTTTTTATATTTTAGGATTAACTTAGATTCGTGATATATTTTTTTCTAATTCCTTATTGTTTAAAGAACATACCAAAAATTTCATCAAGATTGGGTGTCAAATAAGCAAATGAGAAATTATTTTCTCTTCCATGTCACATTTTGTTTGGCATTAGCCAAGCCGCGCAAGGTGAAAAAATCAAAACTTAAAGAGCCATAACTCGAAAACTAAGTGAGATAAAAAATTGAAATTTGGTGCTGTTACTTATCTATATATATAGAACAAACATACCAAGTTTCATAAAAATCTGAGATTATGGGTGAAATGGCCTGGTTGAACTGACGTGGAATGACCCATATACATTTTTTTTTTTATTGTTAATATATAAAATGTAAATCAATGTCCTTTTTGCGTACTTGAAGATCTGTTTGCCAACAGTATATAAAATGACAAGATGCAATAAATTTCTTTACAGTGTAGAGAGTGAATGAGGCGTGAATTTGCATTTGTAATCTTGAAAGGAATCGATTAAAAAAATAAATAAATAAATAAAAACTTCCTTGCCCTGGTGAACATTTCCGACAAGATGAATCACTTTGAGGACTCGCAGAATCCCAATGAGTCATCGAGTCATCATCCCTTGCGAAATGTTGCAGGGGGGCTCTCCATCCTCCTGGGGTCGTTTTTCCATTTCCTTCGAGTGGCCCAAATTTTCATCCTGCTTCCTATTTGTTCATTTTTATTTAAATTATACACTTATAAAAAATTTAACTAGTGTTTCACAATAAAGTAGTTGAATAAAAATAATACTTTTTCTCATAGTATGAAAAAAAAAGGGATATTGCAGTAAAATTATTTGAATTATAAAATAAATGAAAAATCTCTAGTGATGTGATTTAATTCACGATTTCAGCCGAATGATTTGATCAATTGAATAAATATAGTCTATAATAAGTTCACAATCAAGAAACAAAGACAACGATGCTACTAAAAAAATACTTCATTTTAAGTTCAAACCTGAAAAATCAAACAATTAATTAAAATTAAAAACTGTTTACATTGTGTATATAACTATAAGATTTGAAAAAAGAAAATTTTTTTGAAAATATTTAATTTTTAAAATGATATTTCGTCAGAGGTAAGAAATACACCCTTGAATTTCTTTTGATAACTCAGACAACTTGTATATAAAATTTTATTTAAATAATTTTCGAGACCTATTCATTTGAATAAGATATTGATATTCATGAATACCTCAATTCAGATTTGACTAAACACTAAACTACTCACATATTTGTTAAATATAATTTTTATAATCGAACTGAAAAATACGATTGACAAATAAATATGAAATGTAAAAGAAATAACAGATTTATGCTGAGGAACTTTGACAGATGAAACAATTTAATCTATCCTTATTCGTTCTATTAATTATGTATTATTTGAAGTAATTTTAAGCAATAAAAGATTCTAAATAATTAATTTCTAGTTTTATTGTAATTTGAAATTAATTTAGTCCCTTGTGGACGAAAACATAGGGAATGCTTAATTAAAGTTTTAGGAAAATCTTGAAAATTCTCAAAGTTCAAAGGCGATGGAAAAAATGGATCAGGACTCTTAAAGCTATTCACAAACAATAAACAATTTTCCCAACACTTTATAAATAAACTCTTCTTAATGATATTTTTACAGATTTTAAGATCTCCTCTTATCTACATTATGCACCGATAAAACAAGTCTATAAAATTTAGATTACAATTTATTATAACAGGAAGTGCACTCGAATGATAGAAATTTTCTCCTCATGAATTTCAAACCTGATCAATTAAACGTCTCAAACAAAGCATATTATTTTTTATTTGATCATTCTTCTTTCATTCAATTTCCTCTTCCTTCCAAGTCCCTACACAAAATATTAAATTCTTCTCATCCATTTTTTTTTATGAATACTTTCTCCATTTACTTATTAGTCAAAATTAATAAATGGCTTTATTGCCAAGGGTCTCACTGTCGACTTGATTAACTTCTGAGGGTCACTAAATAGACCACTTCCTAACATTTTATGTCCTCTGAGTTCACAAATGCAAATTATTAGCCTTTGACCCTCTATATTAATATATGACCAGAACATTTATCACCAAAAGAGATTATTCATTTTGGAAATGTTTAGATCTATCTATCATCTGATATCGATTGTTTAGTGAGTTTCGCACTCAATCTTAAACAGATGTTCGAAGATATCAAAAAATGTATTAGAATTAGAGAAGGAAAATCGAAGAATATACGCCTACATAAAATATATATTTTGATTGATAATAAGTCATACTTCTTAGTCAATTTTATATTATGATTATGATGATTTTAAACAGGTCTTTTTTTATTTTTTAAATTGAAAAAAATTGTCATTTTTTTTTTAATCCACTTTTGCCAACTTGGAAATATATCTAAAATATCAACCCAATTTATATTTTTTTTTTCTTGTCCGCTTTGGATACATCTCTGCATAAATATTCTTTGGTTATGTTGTTATTGATAATTTGCATAATTTCTGAAAGCACTTGGTAATTGTTTAAACCCAACTGGGGCGGTACAGCCCACCGATGGGCGTTAAAGATGGCCTATCAGGGGCGTTTTTGGTACTAGACAAATTAGCGGGCGTTGAGAACCGATTATCGCCCATCTGGGCAATAGTCAATCTTCAAGAAATTAAGATCATTGATGACCAAAAACTGTGAAATTAAATTGGCAGTTGATATAAGTTATTTTATGAATATTTTATAAGAGAAAAATTTGAAAACATTATTAAAAACATTAGATTATAAATTTCAAAGATTTATTAAAAATATACATTTTTTTTTACACTTAATGCGCATTTTGATTCTTATGTGTCATCATCAAAAGTTGTAAAATCTCTTCTGATGAATCGAAATGCGCATTTAGTGTTAAAAATGTTAATTTTTAATAAATCTTGAAACTTATAAAACAATTGCAGTCACTTCACCAACATGGTATTTAAGCTTATTAAAACAAATTTTTGAAATTTTTAAAATATTTTTTATTAATTCAAGGTCGACTGTTTTGCACATTTCCAGTTTCGATATTAGCCTATTAATAAATCAATGTCAGGACCTGCAATTAACAATTGAACATCAAATTTATTAATTGTATTTAAAGGTCCTGACGATGATATATTAATAGGCTAATATCGAAACTGGAAATTTGCAAAACAACCAACCTTAAACATTTAATAAAAAAATATTTAAAAAATTTCAAAAAATTTGTTTTATTAAACATCATCCGTGTTAATGAAGTGGCTGCGACTCTTCGAGTTTTTAACTTGATTTATTTAAGGCCACTTTTTATATAAACATGATGTTCCAACTAGAGCCTACGGTTGATAGTTTAATTTTAATCGAAACATTTAGTTTAAACTCTTATTTCATCTATATAGTGCTATATAGATTTGCAGTGTTACTTCTATCCACACCTTTTTGATGGCTGAGTTAGTGACTGTAGTTATGATAATTTTGGAGTAGCGAGGATGCAGCCAAGGAGGTTTAAACCAACGAAACATCAATTCCTAGTCGAGACGTTTATTTTGTCATTTTCAGTTGTTTAACATGAAAATTCCTTAAACGGCTGAAGATGGCAAAATAAAATTTCATCGAAACGTCTCGACTAGAAGTTAATATTTAATTGGTTTAAACCTCGTTAGCTGCATCTTCGCTACTTCAAAATTAATTTATATTTTAAAATTATATTAGATTCCATTTAAAACGACTTCTATCCAAAACTTTTCGACTGGCTATGCCATCCAGTGGATATTGAAATGGACTTATTAAAATATTATTTATCCTTTTGTGGTAATAATCATTTAATTTCCACTAAACTTCTCGAGTGTAAAAAAAAAAATAAATAAAATAAAAAGAGAGAGGAGACAAAAATGGTCAACGATCTTGCGTGTCTGTGTGTGAGTTTTAATATTTTGCTGGCCTTGACTCATTGATATTCATAAGATGTTTGATGTCATCTCTTCTTCGGCAACTTCAAACACATTTCTTCTCCACTGGTAACATCTCTTCAACTTTAACTTGGAAAGCTTCATATCTCTTTTCACCCCTTTTTTTCGGATAACTTATCCACGTGGCTTTCTCTTATCATTAGATTAATAGGCGTAAATTTGAGAATGAAAAAAAAGTAGCAATCAGTCAGGTTTGGCCTCACGTGACCTCTTCTACGTGCGTGAGGGTAAAAAAAAAAAAAAAAAACTTTGAGAAACAAATTAGATGTAAGTAGATCAATCTTTAGGTTCATTTCCATATAAATAGAATAATTCGATGTTGTTTAGGAATTCTAGTATTTTTGTTTAAATTTGTGTCCTCTCATATTAAGGTGCGCGTCTCGAAAAGCCTTTAGAAGACGATTCACTACCGAGTTACTCTAGGCGGCAAGAGATGGCGTTAGTTTTTCCCATAGGGATACACGGGATTTATTCCATTTCATTTGAAATATTCCAGCTAATTAATTAAGAGTAAAAAATTAATTATTTTTTAACTCAATGATTACTAATTTAATTATCTATAAGATATAGAGCTAATTTTAAAAAAATATCTTTAATAATAATAATAATAA
>JAKCPI010021046.1:0-29342 GCA_023213315.1 Euborellia annulipes
GAAAAAATCTGGTGTGACTGGCGCACAGCACACAACTTTCTCTTACCTTCGGTAATCGAAAGTTGTGTTCTGTGCTTGTCTCACCAGATTTTTTGTGTCGACATGTATTTAGTTTCCGACAGTAGGGTACAATTGAATTCAAGATGTAAAATTTATAAGTATGGGAAAATATTTATATTTTGTTACCATTGCAACCATTTCTCCTATCTTTTCTATGGAGTACAAGAGTAAAGTGGTCTTCAGAAGATTTCAATCACAAAATGAGAATATACATTTTATAGAGAATCTAAAAAATAATTGATTTTTGAATTTTAAAAAAAATCGTTGGAGCAAATTTTGAGAAAATCGAAAAAAACTGAAAAAGTGCATCAGTAAAGCACTAGTACTCTTTGGTCGATTTTGTTCAAAAGCTTCGTGTCACGTCCCATGGGGGTGCCTAACTTAAATATAAAATTTCAACTTCCTAGCTCTTTTCGTTCTTGAGATATCTTGTTCACAGACACACAGACAGACACACGGACACACACACAGACAGACAGACCATGTCGCGAAAACCACTTTTTTGGATTCAGGGGACCTCAAAACGTGAAGATCCATCAAAATCTCGACATCGAATTTTTGACATGAATCCAATACTTTCTCTCTATATATATATTACATATATACATAGGTAAGAGAAAGTAAAAATATAAAATATATTTGACGGAGGTGTAAAGATCATAATATCTATTAATATGTAGATGTAAATGTTCCAGGTTTTCTTGACGATGGTACTCTATGTAACCGAAACGTCGCTCCTAGCACATCAATATTAGTTGCTCGTATGCCTAAGCGGGTCGATATAAATTTATTTATATATGAAATTGTAAATTTCGATCATAATGGCGCTTGGTTCCTTTATGCATAACCTCGTCCAATTTATTTAAGATGTTTTAGGGAGGCCCTATTTACTCGTATTTCAATTGATTGGTAGACAGAACTCTACCACTGTGCTATTTTCATACTTGATTATAATAAATAAAATAAAATAAAATTGGCAGGATAAATAATTTAAATCAAATGATAAATAAGATCATCGATCATAGCGAGTGACTGTTCAAGATCATTGTGTATGTGGAGAGAGAGAGAGAGAGAACTTAATTCTTCTTCTTGTTGCCTTTCAGAGAAGCCCACGGGTCTCAGGTTCGCTACCACTTCAAACGGTACCTCTCTCTCCGTTTTTCGGATATTTATGTGCAATGCCGTATATATGAAAATTTATTGAATAATAATTTACAACGGCATTAATGTGTGAAAATTTCATTTCATTTATAAAATTGGCACGTGATGGTGTATAAATTGAACTACAAGTGTTTGAATAACTAGCCGCACTGCCTCCCTGCGGCGGGCTTTCCCTCCCACCACTTTTCATTGAAAGAAAATAATTCATTTAATAAAACAACACAGATTAAAAAAAGAAAAATATTTTTGATTTTTTTACTAATTCGATTACGCTCTGAATTCATACGTATGTGAAATTAATTTTGATAAAATTCTATTGTTTTAGTTATTTTAAAGATCTTAAAAAATAAAAATAAACAACTTTCTGTTTAATTTAAACATTGTGAAACAAATTCCATTTGTTCATATTTACATGTTTTTTAATGACACCTGTATGATTTTGTTTTGATTTTTCTTTCCAAAATTTATGAAAAATGTCGTTTTCTGCTGTGATTATTTAAAAAACAATTCAGTTTTCGGAAAAATATCAAAGAATAAAAACTTTTTAAAATTGAGTATTTTATCATAATATAACAAAGAAATTGAAAATTTCAAAATTTCTGAAAAAACCTATTAGGTAAAGTACTACTTCCAAGTGACGTATTAACTCCAAAAGTTGAAATAAATCTACAATTCTAGTGTAAGGTGTATATACCAAATTTCATCCATCTAGCTGCTTTGGTTTTTAAGCAATCGTGTTTACACACACACACACACCAAACGTAATTCCAAAATAATATACGAGAAAGTCTCGGGGAATTCATTCCCCATATTTTCTATATGTAAAAGAAAAAAATTAAATCAATTTTTATCTGGATGTGATTGTTTCAAGGTTTTATTTTTGTTGTTGTTGTAATGATGAGTTATTCGTTTTATCACTTTTGGAAAATCACAAATTTATTTTATCTTGTTAATAAATCGCTAATCATTAATCATTGATTTTAATGAATAATTTTAATGATAGGTTTCGCTGCTATTTTGGCTTCAACTATTATTGTTCATTAATTTTTATTTTTTTCTTACTTTTGGTACACGAAATGCGAATAATTTATTTAATTTAATACTGTATATAAAATGCCAAAGCAATAGTGAGATATTGAATACGTATATAATTAAAATATTAAAAATTCTTACATAGCATTAATCATAGAAAAATAATTATGAGATTTAATTTTTTTAATTTAATTTATTATAATCAGAAAAAAATCATCTGGTGTCGAATGTTGTGTCCTGTGCTTGTCACGCCAGATTTTTTGTGTCGGCCTATATTTAGTTTACGACATTACGGTACATTTGAATTCAAGATGTAAAATTTATAACCATGGCAACCATTTCTCCTTTCTTATGGATTACAAGAGTAAAGTGGTCTTCTGAAGATTCCAATCGCAAAATGAGAATATACATTTTAAAGAGCATCTAAAAAATAATTGATTTTTGAATTTTAATCAAAATCGTTGGAGTGAATTTTGAGAAAATCGAAAAAAAAACTGAAAAAGTGCATTAGTAAAGTAATAGTACTCTTTGGTCGATTTTGTTCAAAAGCTTCGTGTCACGTCCCATGGGGGTGTCTAACTTAAATATAAAATTTCAACGTCCTAGCTCTTTTCGTTCTTGAGATATTTTGTTCACACACACACACACACACACACACACACAGGCAGACTATGTTGCAAAAACCACTTTTTTGAACTCAAAACGTGTATTTCCATTAAAATCTAGACATCGAAGCCGAATAATATAATATAGACTATTAAATAATAATTTCTTTTTCTTTTTTTTTCAGGTAAACGATTCAGCTTACGACTTGTTCTTACTGTCATTAACCGGTAAGAGATTATTTCGCCTACATTCAGGCAACACTCATATCTTTTCCCTCTTCTTGGCTCATCTTATCATTATTTAATCTTTCCCTATATTCTACTAAATAATTAAAAAACTCACATTCTTCCTTGAAGAGTGCATTAACTTTTGCTCTATTTTTGTAGATAGGCTAAATTAATGATGCAAAATGGTTAAAACAAATCTGGAGTGAACTTCTTTTGTATATAAACAAGGTGAATAGCTGAATTAATATGTAGATGGGTGAATAAAAAGGCCACGTAGCTATTATTATTTCATTATTGCATTCAAACTCACAGCGACTTTTCGGTCGACTAGGCGACCATCTTCACTGAACCCTATACATGAAGATGGTCGCATAGTCAATCGAAACGTCGCTGTGAGTTTGAATGAAATAATGAAATAAGCCTTTTTATTCATCCTTCTATTTTTGATTACTCTAAAAAATGTAAAAACTATTCAATAAAACGTGTAATATTAATAAAAACTGTAATTATTAAATAATGTAATTGTCCATTACATTACATTCGGCATTGGAGGCCATTTCGATTCCGATTCTATTTAATTCAATTGATTAGTAGCCAATTCAATTGAAATAAATTTTTGTCTCATGAGACGGGATTCGAACCCCCCGACTCCAGTACAAGAGCCAAGAACTTTACCACTGTGCTATGACTAGGGCTCGGATTTCGCCCTATTTGCCTTTTTTTAATTTATGGCTTAAAATTTAGGCCAATATGATATGTATACGTTTCATGAAATTCTAAATAAAAGAAGAGGCATTTGTTAGTGCCTATAATGCCTATTTTGGCCGATTCCAGTTTTTAGTGCCTATTTCATCTATAAATGCCTTTTTTAAGTGCCTATTTTAATGATTTTTAGTGCTTAGTTGCCTGCCTATTTTAAAGATTTTTAGTGCCTATAAATCCGAGCCCTGGCTATGACCCAAGGGCCCGCAAAATTTCACTTTCAATTGTCAAAAGTTCTACAATTTTAATATAAAAAACACTTGTTACAATTTTAAGTTATCGTGTTCATGCACTCACAAAATCTCTTTTCTTTTGAAGAATACACAATTTGATGTCACAACTTATACTTTATATCCCCCAGTGAATGATAAATAGAAAAAGAAAAAAATCAATTAAATTTCAAAATTTATTTTTAATGGATGATTTGCCTGCCATCTTTCATTTCATCCAACATTAACATAAACATTGCAATTCGTATGTTGACGGCCTGCATGCATCATCTAATATATAATTTTATTGCATATAGAAGAAGAATGAATAAATATATTGCTATTAAAATACATGAACTACGTTTTATTATTAAAGAAAGAAGGAAAGAAATTGTGAAAGCATGACTTTGCTAATGTAAAAGAGAGGAGGAATAAAAGAAAAAGATGCTGGTGGGGGTTAACCTGCACGCGCGGTAAAATAAGAAGAAGAATATTTAATGTATTGATGAAAGGGTGGAATGTATTAAAGTGTTTTGAAAATATGTAGAAAATAAATTATTTGACAATTCTGTTATCATCAATTGAAATAAATAAATACGAGGTCGGATAACAAAAAATCTCGAGTGACTGAACGCACAACAGATTTTTTGTGTCGAGATATGTTTAGTTTCCCATAGCACCTTAGTTTCAAACTTGACCACGCGATTCATAGATGCTTCCACATCAGTAAAGTGTACTTCAAACAATTTTCCCGAAAAATTTCACTGATATTCTTTTTAAAGAGAACCTAATAAATAGTTGATATAAGAATTTTAATCAAAATCGTTGCAGCGAATTTTGAGAAAATCGCAAAAAAACTGAAAAAGTACATCAGTAAAGTGCTAGTATTTTTGGCCGATTTTGTTCAAAAGCTTCGTGACACGTGGCCAGAGAGGTACCTATCCTAAATATAAAATTTCGACCTGCTAGATCAATTCCTTCATGCTTAATATTGAACACAGACAGACCATGTCGCGAAAACCACTTTTTACTTTCTCTTATTTTAATTCAGGGGACCTCAAAACGTGTATATCCATCAAAATCTGGACATCGAATTTTTGACATGAATCGCAATATTTTCTCTCTATATATATTATCATATATAGGCTAAGAGAAAGTAAAAAGTTAAAATAGAAATAAATTAAACATGTCTTCCATACTCCATATTGAGTCAGAATCATAATGTGAATTATTTGTAATAGGAAGAGGTTTGCAGCCAAATGAAAAGAGCCTCTATGATTAAGGGGTAACGGGAGCGAAGGTGTTACGCATGTTTTTCCCGATAAGAGGGGGTTGGGTGTCATAAAAAGTATGTCCAAAAAATCAAGTAATTCGAAAATTTGCCAAGAGATGTCAAAATGGTAGCTAATAATATTTAATGCATTTGGTTGATTTTGCTTTTAACAATGAATACTTGATAAATGTTATTATATATTATGTATCTTTTATAAAAGAATAAAAATATATAAATATAGGCCAGATATAGGCTATTAGGGGATCAGCTGTTAGACTAGCCTGCCATCTATTGCAAGAATGCTGAACTAATTTGACAGTTGATTTTTAAATAAATCATCTAAGCTTATTTTAAAAATTTCTTAATTAATATGTGATTAATAATAACAATAAATTCATTTTTAAGTTTAAAAAAAATTAAAGATTATTGGGACAGATTGTTTTTTTGTATTTGCTTGATAACAAAAAAATTAATTACGTTAATTTTTTAATAAGTCATTAAAAAAATTATAGCTCGATGTTCCAATAATCTCTTATGAATTTAATTCATTTTAAAAAAACCGCATTGAAAAATTCCTTATAATAGTCTAGTTTTTTTTTAAACGTACGTTTAGACGTCGCTCCTGAACCCTCTTAAATAAACTGTTTAATCCGGACGTTTCGGCATAGATTTAACGTCCGGATTAAAGAGTTTATTTAATAATAGAGGCTCTTTTCATTTGGCTGCAAATTTCTTCCTATTACAAATAGTCTTATAAACAGCCACGTAATTATAATAATCATAATGTGAATGTTCTAAATTCTTTAAAAAAAAAAAAAAAACTTTTTTGAAAACACTGTATATTTATTTTCTGCACCTCATTGAGCTCTATTTCTAAAAACACGATTTTAATGAGAAATGCCAAAATAAATTTTTTTATTTCTAATTAATGTTATTTCAAGATGGAGATAAATGATAAAGACACAGATAGATAGATAGATAGTTCTTTAGAGAAAGTTAAGACGTAATGAATGATTAAGCAAAGTTTTAGTTTTTTTTTTTTTATTTCAGGTTACCTGGTATGGTGTTAGTGCACCTATTTCAAAGTCATAATGTGAAAATTGGATTGAAAATGAATTTGAAATTAATGAGAGGAGACTCCACTCTTAATGAATGGACCACTGATTTCTAATTCTAATTGAGAGAGAGAGAGAGAGAGAGAGAGAGAAAGCTGCTACTAATAATTCTTTACATAGCAGGGAGGAAGAAAATAAAACAACTGGAGAATCTATATTCTATATACTGTATAATAATTGAAAAGTGTCCGTCTGTCTGTCTGTAACGCTCTGTTTAATCAACTCCCCAAAATGAACTCTTTGCACTCTTTTAGGAAAAATATGCCAAATTCCCATTAAAAAAATTCCGGCAAAATTTTCCCATTGAAATGCATTGGGTTCTATTTCGTTTTTGTAGTCAATTAATTATAAAAGCCCGGGAGCCGTGGCTCAGTGAGAAGACATTAGCTTTTCGCACCGGAGTCCCGGGTTCGCTTCCCGTCCCAAGCGAAAAAATTTATTTCATTTGATTACAAATCATTTGAAATAAATAGGGATGGGGTCTAAATGGCTTTAGATGCCGAATAAAGACCTTAAAAAGAAAAAATTATAAAAAAATCTGATGTGACTGGTCGCACAGCATACTAATGGTATTCTCAGTTCTCAGCGATTATAATTCAATTTCGTAACTTATAATTTCAAAAACGTGAATATTTGAAGCAAAATTGAGGCCATTTTGAACATTTTCATTATCTTATTCCTACTAAATTTATTACAAGATGTGAATTTTATAGTTGGATAATCGTTAAAAGATTGGAAGCTAGAGATTATTTCATTTATTAGTCACTCTATTTTGACGTTTCGGCCTTGGTTAAAGCCATTCTCAGAGCTTGCATGCTATCAAGATCTGAGGATGGTCATAACCAAAACCTAAACGTCAGATCATCCTCAGCTTGCGGGCTATGCAAGCTCTTAGGATGGCTTTAACTTTATAGTTAATGAAAATCTTCAAAATGGCCTCCATTTTGCTGCAAATTTTCACGTTTTTTAACATTATAAGTGGAATTTCTCCACAAAATTGAATGATAATCGCCGAATTGAGTATACCATTATAAAGCTTACTAAAAGGAGAAGTTTTTGTGAAATCTGCCAAATTCAGGCCCTAAAAAATATTATTGTAAAAGAAAAAAAACTTTTCAAAATTTAGCAATTTAAAATTTTTTTAAATGTCGACCATTGTAACCGAATCTAAAATAGATTTAAAATCTTTTCTCGCACTGTATCCTTTATGAAAATTTAATGAGTTTTCCAAAGGTGTTTTCAAATTTGCTGTACGGGCAATAGTTTATGTAATATGATGGTATTTTTGAAAAAACTCGTCTCTTTCTGAAAAAACACAAAAATTGAGATAACGGCCAAATGGTTGAGAATTGGACCATAGTTAAAAAGAACTTTTTTGTTGCTTTCGAGGTCTAGAAATACCTCCCGAAGTTTGTCGACTTTATCCTGTTGATTGTAGTTAAATGTAGTCTCATGAAAGTGGATGCGAACCTCTGACCCCCTAGCACAAAATGCAGGAACTCTCCTCCGTCCTATGGTCACTTTAATTAAGGGCGCATTCAAAGAATAGGTGTTAAATAAACAAAAGGTTTTAAGAGACACACAAATCTCTTCTTTTTCTTTTCCTCTTTAATTATTATGACAATATTATTCATTTGACTGTGACATTTGTGTATGAATAGAAAGAGAGTATAAACAAAATATTGAATTTATTAAAAAAAGATTTTTCAAATAACAAAAGCAATTCTTTTCTATTCAAATTATAATTTTAAAAACCATAGGCAACGAAGTTGCAAAACTTTCCCTCTATGTAATTAGTTATATCTCTATATATTCAATGAAATAACCAAGTTTGAAATCTTGAAACGCGATTTGTTTTTTTATTTTTTACGAAAAACTTCTAAACTACTGAACGGATTGTCATGAAATTTGCTCAAGGTCTAGAGGGTATCGTCCTAATTATTATGGCCGAGTTTCAAAAGATTTGGTTCAGAGGAAGCTGAGAAAACAGTGGTTCGCGATAATAACTTACTGCTCATTTTTACCGCTCCCTGTGGTCCGATTCACTTCTAGTTTTAATACCTTCTTAGGCCCACTTAGGGCTACCAATTTGCTAAACCTCATCTTAAACCGATGAATAATTCCAGAGATATAAGCAAAAAAAAAACATCACATACACACAAACTGCATATTAAAATTATTTTTTGCATTTTTGGGGTCCTTATGACCTGAAGCAAAAAAATATATAGAAATGAGGTAGATGATATAATATTTTTTAATTGGAAGTAAAGAAAGATTTGCAATGTCGAAATTTTAATAAATACTAATACTCTTTGACAGAGATTTTAATTTAAGACTCTTTTTTTTTTAATTTAAAACTAGTTTTATATATATTTTTTTTTTTATAATATGATTATTAATTTGTCTCTGATATAAGTTATATAAAATGTCACGAACACCTTGTAGCACGTTCCTAAGCTGATCCAATAAATGTTTGTGTCACGCGATTTGAATCCGAATGAATTGGGTGAGGGGAGGGGGGAGGGAGAGGGGAGGGGAGGAAAACAGAAACAAGAACTTGAATTGCATTCGTATCTGCATTTTGCACTTGGCTACCTAAATTGCATCCGGGAGGGGCGGACAAACATTGTCTTGTTATATTAGACAAAGTAATTAACTCCATTCTCTTTTAAATTGTCATTTATAGTTGTATTGATATAAAATTATTTCATTTTAAATTCCCTCTACTGATGATTTAGAGGTTAGACATGTTGATAAATGTCAATATTAATAATCTAAAAGCCAAGGGGAGTGAGTTCGGATCCCAAATAGTTCGATGTTTTTATTTAAATCACTTCGATACCAAATAGTAGCAATATATGCCGTAATTATATTTTTAAGGTCTAAATGGCTTGAGATGCAGAAAAGATTTAAAAAAAAAAACTCTTTTTTGATAAAAATTCTAATAAGGAAGTATTTATTTTATTTGTCTTCTTCTTCTTCGGTGCGGGGTCGGCGGTTCATGGGTTTTTGCGACCGGGAAGGAATAGAGCAGGCCGGCCCGTCGCATGGTCTAGCGCCTGTTGAAAATATAGAATGACATGCAAAGAACAGAAGTACTGCCAGTCCCAGTTAGGGCAGCTCGTGGTCGCCATCCACGTACCCACAAGATGTGGACCCCTGAGCGAATTTATTTTATTTGCATTTTTATCAAATTAGTTCTGGTTCGTTGAAAATATTAAGCGACCCATAATTTTTTTTTTTTAATTTAATATTTAATTTCATTTCTTCATTTTCATCATGAGATTCCGCAGAATATTAGAATTGTCATACAATTAATATAGAATATACCTTTAATAAATCTTTTAATAAAGGATTAAAAATTCTGTTAAAACTTGGAAAAAGAATATACATAAGGTCTTTTTCGGCATCGGAGGCCATTTAGACCTCGCTTCTATTATTTTAAATTGATTGGTAGCCAATACATTTTTGTCGCATGGGATGGGGTAAGAACCCCACCCCCAGCACAAGAGGCAAGGATTCTCCTACAGTGCCTACGGTCCAGGGGCGACCTAGTTTAAGAAACGCTGTGATGCACAATAATACATTTATAAATGTTTTCTAAAGCTTAAATGGACCCTGTTACGCATTAGTGTGTCAAGCGCCAAAAAAGTTAAAAATTGAGTTAAGCACGGAATATTGTTTCAAATTAATAGTATTTTTTTATGAAATATGTCTTAAAAAAATTTATATTTAATGTTACTTGCACAATTGACAAAAAAAAATTATATATAATCTAATCAAAACAATGTAAATCAGAAAAACTTTAATGTTAATTTTCTCAAATCTCGGTACCTGGCGCTTGACACACTAATGCGTAACAGGGTCCATATATAATTCGCTAATGTCCATCTGTCTGTTACGTTATTTTTGGGCAACTTTCCGTTGGAATTTCAAAACGAAATTTTATATGCTTAAAGAGGACCTTCTAGGAATTACAGGAAAATTATTTTCGTCCCGGAATTGCTATAATTTTTTGAGTTATTAATTCCTAAATTTCTCCCATAGGAAATGTATGGGTCGTTTGATAACTTACCTACCCCAACATTAAAATAGCCTCCCTATGGGGAAATAAATGGTGTTTGTCCTTCAGCATTAAAATAGCTGAAGGACAAACACCATGTATTCCCCATAGGGAGGCTATTTATGTTGGGGCAGGTAAGTTATCAAAACGACCCATAGAGAAATATTTATGTATTCTTTTCATTTGTGTATTCCATGAATGTCAACATATCCTCAAGCAGGCACTGGATTGGAATGTAATAATAATTTTCTTTTCATAGATAAGAAGAAAAGGGAGAAAAGGCGAGCCCTCGGGGCTTGGTGAAGAGGTTAGCGTGCTAACCTCGTATACCAAACGTCGCGGGTTCGGACCCCAGGCAGTCCGATAATTTTATTTAAGCCATTTGGATACCAAATGGCTTAAATAAGAATGCCTGGACCACAAATAAATATATATTATTAAATAACGGTTATCGTAAAAGTCTTAAATGGCCTAAGTTGCCGAAAAGACAGTGTGAATGTTGAGAGTGAATGAGAAAAAAGTGTGTTTTTTACAAAAAAAAAAAAAAAAAAGAAAAGGCGAGGGTCCGCCGCAGGCGGGCCCGAGTCATCTGAGGGGGTCCAGGAAGGGGGGGGGGCGAAGCCCCACGGCTAAGCGCGAAGGCGGGTAAAATACTAAAAGAAATGATTATCTTTTTCTTGTGAGAGATAGAGAGAGTGGTTTGCACATTGAATCAAATAAAGTTTAATTTCAAATGCTGATCGAGATAATCCAAGAGTCATTTATTCTTGAGAAGAGAGACTTCTTCCTCCTCCTTCCTCCCTCTCGACTTTGAAACGAAATTTATTTGACGTTTGCGGACATCCACCTGTTTTTGCCGCCTCTCTTCTTCTCTCTCTATCTACTTTCTTGCCACGACTCTTGATTTTTTTTCCTCCTCCTGGATTGTTTGTCTGAAGAGCAAACAGAAGAAGAGCGGCTACTTATTCATCATCATCATCATTATCATCATCTATGGGGACCGGAAAACGCCTTTGGTCTAAATATTTTCACCTCTAATACCAAGATGAATACATTTTAATAATAAAACATAAATTTTCTTAGAAATTTCAAACATGATAATCTCTCTCCTTTGAAGAGATGCTGATTAAAATGAAATGTTTCAAAGAAATAAAAGATCAAAGGATTTATTATATTTAAACTAGCCGCCTTTTAACTATTCATTTAAGAGATTTAATTATTAATGATAACCGAAGCATCTTTGCCGGGCTTAACGCCTTCACCCATCTAGCTCGGGCCCGCCTGTACCGACCCTCCATAATTATGTGCCATAATATTTCTGACAAGCTTATTAAGAAATATGTCCTTTCTAACTTAACTTTAAAATAAATAAAATGTATTTTATAAATACTTATCTAATGGCGTGGCCAAGCTCCTTGATAGTCCGAGCCATTTTTCAAAATATTAAATTTTTCACGAATCACAATTAAATACGTATTTAAAAGGTAAAATTTTTTTATATAATTAAATATTTATTAATTCATATACCCGAAAAAATAAGGGTGTGCCGCTGGGAGTTGAACCACGTATCCTCCAATTTGTACTGGAGTGCCCTTACCACTAGACCATAGCACGACAAATTTTTTTTACAGAAATTATATTTATTGAAAACATATAAGTACAAAATATGTGTATTGAATTTAAATATTAAAATAAAACTTTTTTTTTCTCATCATCAGTCTCTCCTATACAATGGAGTAGCCAGAAATTTTTGATGGGGGGGGGGGGGGGAGGGGTCAAGAAAATTTTTTCAAAAATTTAAGATTATTTTAGGGTATTTTGGTTTTTTTTTTTAGCTAGAGTAAATTATTATATTTTACTTTCTTTTACCCTAAATTTGTATTATATAGCTTAAATATCTAGTCATGGCTTGGGTTCCATGGGGGGTTTGAACCCCCAAAACCTTCCCCTGGTTAAACCTATGTTCCTACATAAGAAATAGATAATATAATTGAGAAACAGGATGAATAAAGAAGCTGCTCTTCTTTATTCATCCTGTTTCTCAATAATTTTATCCAGCTATATATCTACTTTTCTATACATAATATAACTAGGGCTCGGATTTATAGGCACTAAAAATCTTTAAAATAGGCAGGCAACTAAGCACTAAAAATTATTAAAATAGGCACTTAAAAAAGGCATTATTTAAGAAATAATATAAAAAAATTTAAAAAATTGATGTCTTATTTTTGGTAATCTGGTGTGACTGGTCGCACAGCACACAATTTTTTTCTTAATTTCGGTTTAAAGGCGCATTCTGTACTTGTTTGCCAGAATATAAATACAAATCAAATTTTTAAGTACTAATTTTTAAAAATTTACATTAAAAATAATTTTTTTTTTGAAAAAAAGTATTTTTTTTTTTTCAAATCTCGGGAGGGGGGGGTAGTTACCCCCTTTACCCCCCCCCCCCTTGAAATATTTTCTTGATAATTCAAAAAAAATTTTAAATTTAGGCTATGTATAGCTCGTAAAAAATTGAAATTGACTATTTGAACTAAAAAATAGGCACTAAAAAAAGGGATTTATAGATGAAATAGGCACTAAAACCCAAAATCGGCCAAAATAGGCATTATAGGCACTAACAAATGCCTCTTATTTTATTCAGAATTTCATGAAACGTATACATATCATATTGGCCTAAATTTTAAGCCTTAAATTAAAAAAAGGCAAATAGGGCGAAATCCGAGCCCTAAATATAACACATTAATAGATAGAAAAATTTTTCACAATATAAGATAACACTTACAAATTGTATCTGTCCCGGAGTTATTAAAAGGGCACAATACATTTATTATGTATTTTCTTTATGGATCTCGAAAAGTCTTGTAATAAAATCGGAGGCTTTAATTTTTGGCTGCTCCTGCTTCCTTCCTAGTATGTAAATCAACAGCCACGAATAAAACAATTTTTTTTTTTTGGAATGACTGCATAAGGTCCAAATACCTATAATGACCAGTGGTCAAGTGCAGCCAGGAGGAATATGGTTTAAAAAATAAATAAATAAATAAAGGAGAAGCATAAAAGGGGAACTCAACTGCTGGAACTAAGAATATGTCTGTTGAGATTGAAACAAGGGCGGATACAAGGGGGGGGGGGGGTTAAAAGGGTAATTACTCCCCTCCTCCCCGAGATTTGAAAAAAAAAAAAAAAACTTTTTTTCCGCAAAAAATTTTATTTTTAATGTAAAATTTTAAATATTAATACTTAAAAATTTAATTTGTATTTATATTCTGGCAAACAAGTACAGAATGCGCCTTTAAATTACCGAAATTAAGAAAAATTGTGTGCTGTGCCAGTCACACCAGATTACCCCTCCTCGAGAAACACCTCTGGATCCGCCCTTGGATTGAAAGTCTGAATATTGTAGGTTTTGGGGAAGATATAATAGTGCTCAAGTATTATTTTTATTTAAATCACTTAGAACTTCATTATAACACCAACAACAAAAAAAAAAAAGGTTTCTAGCTTTTTAGTAACAAAAATTAACATATAGACGTTTTGTAGAGAAATAGCCGCCTTATACTCTGTTTGCCAAGGAAGTTAAGAAGAGACGAAGCTTTTATGAACGGAAGTCGGCAGTCATCAATCGTCTCAAGAAATACAAATAATATAAGTGGCCAGAAAAAAAAAGGAAAAAGAAATTACATTAAAGACGAAGAGGAAGAAAGCATTTTTATGCATGTTAAGCATTGTCAGGAAGGAAATAAAAAAGAAAAAAAGAAATAAGAAAGGGGAGGGAATAGTGACCAATGAATGATTAAATGAACACGTTTCGTCTTTTAGGCCATGTCAATGCTATCAGTTGTGTGCCACCACTAAAAGCAAACTAAAACCCCCTTGTTAAACGGACACCTCATAAATTCAAGTGCCGTTCTGATAACTGTCCGAGGGTGATAAGAAGAGTAGCAGGAAAAAAAGGAGCATGCATGCAAGGCATGCATGCACAAACATACCAGAATTGATTTCCTTAATAGAAAGAGAGAGGATAAAAGTTGGCCTTCTTCTTCGCTTAGAGATTCGTTTTATTTTTTGGTAAGATCAGGGTTTATGTGTGAATAAACACACTTGTTATAAATCCCCCCATTGGAAGACCATTTAAACAATTTGTAGAAAACGATACGGGGGCTGGGTAGTGGAGGCTCCATGTATGTCACTTTTATAAAATTGTTTTAAAGTGGAACTTTTATTTGATGACCTCAAATTATTTCACTCTTCTATAAGCATGTCGTGTTACAAGCCGTGACGTCAAAGGCCGTGACGCTACAATCCATGACGTCAATAGCCGTGACGACAAAAATAGGAAAGTTGAAATTTAATATATATGACGAATTATAAAAAAATAATTGTGAGATTTAATTATTCAATTGATAAAATATAATTTTTAAAATAATTTAAAATGATTCAAATCTTCAATTGCTAAATACATATTGTTCTCAGTTTTTAACATGCGTCTATTGATTTCCCATTTTCCATTTATTAAGTTAAGATTAAAAACGCGATTTTAATACCCTTAATTGAATAATTTTCTGAAAATTTTTTAGTTAAACGCCTACAATCCGAAAAAAAGTTTCACTTGCATCGTGGTTTCATAAAACCACACAATGTTTTTTTAATTTTTATTTGAGATCTTTTTCGACATCGGTAGCCACCATATTTAGTTTCCAATTTGATTATTTGTAAAAATTTTTTTTGTCAAATGAGATGAAATGCGAACCCCTGACCCTTCTAGCACAAGAGATAAGAACTCTATCACTGTGCTATACAATTCATGATTAAATAAAATTATTTAGAAATTCTTTCCCGAATTGATGAATGTAAATCCTAAAATTCAAATAAAGAAAAAAAAAATATTCTTCTTTTAATAATTCTGAGCCGTTATTTAATAATAAATTAATGATGGCGATTTAAATAAAATATATGGTCCTTGAGAGTGGTAGAGTTCCTATTTCTTGAGCTAAGGTTCAAGGGTTCGCATCCCGTCTCATGCGACAAAAGTTTATTTCAATTGTCTAAATCAAGTGTTTCCCAACCTTTTGAAGTCCACGGCACCCCAAAGGTGCGTTGGGGATAACATTACACCCTTCCTTTTTTTTACCCTAGCAAAACGAAATTTTTTCCGCTCTCCCGTGAAAATCATTTTACCTTTTCTTTTTTAAGGAAAAGAAATTTTTGCCGCCTTGGCAACAGTATTTACTTTATTTTTTCAGCCTCTTTATTCATTTATTTTTTTTCCTAAATATCTCGCGGCACCCCTTGGGCATTCTCGCTGCACCCTTGGGTGCCGCGGCACACCGGTTGGGAACCACTGGCCTAAATGGCCTTCGATAATGAAAAAGATCTTAAATTAAAAAAAATAAATAAATAAATAAAGGAAGACGATTATTTGTCAGCTAAAAGAATTCAGGGACAAGTTTTGGCTGTGTATAGCTTTGATGTAATATTAATGGAGGGTTGCATAAATAATAAATATTTTTTATTTTATTATTGGCTCAGTTGACGTTTCGGTTCCATGTTTGAACCATCCTCAGTGCTATAACCACACATGGAACCGAAACGTCATCTAAGCAAATAAAATAAATACATAAAGCTGCAATTTGCCCATTTGTTGCAACTCTCCATTAATATATGTCTATTTATATATACCAATGACAATCTAGGAACGTTGCAGACGCTTGCCTTTTCGGAGTCACCCATCCAAAATTCAGCCGTGCTTTGGTGTTGCTTAACACCAACGATCTCTGGAGCTCTAGTTAATTTAATTTCTTTTTAAATTAAATTTTTATCGTTCAGAACGAGAATTAAACCTTTGATCCCTAGAACAAGAGACTTCTAAGCTCTAGGGCATATACATCAAATACCATTCAATAAAAAAATTAAATAAATAACTTTTAAGAAGGCTAAAAAAAAAAAAAGTTAATTGCATTCTCATTTTTTTCTTTGTTCTTTAAATAATAATATCATTCTAAAAGCATTTATGTCAGATGAGTTTGCTTATTAATTAATTATATATATGTAAAAAAAGAGGTGGTGGTGGGGGGGGGGGGTATCGTTAAAAGATAATGAATCTGCTAAATTGCAATGCATTTAAATATAGATTAATAGAGTTTTAATTGTAAATAAGAGGAAAAAAAAAAACAGGAATAAATTAAAAAGCAATATTTTATATAGTGTAATAAGTTTGTACTTGTTTAAAGAGAACTTGTTTATTTATTATACAGTTGGGGATCGTTAAAAATGAAGATAATATAAAATTAAGACTCTGGGTCATAGCGCACAGCGGGAGTTTTTGCCTTTTGTGCCAAGGGTTCACATCCTGTCTCATGCGACAAAAATTTATTATATTACCCAGGGGCGTATATAGACAATTTTTTTTCGGGGGGGGGGGGGGGGCTGAACTCAAAAATTTTTCTGCGGAAATTTTTTTTTTTAAGAAACTAATTTTTTTTTTTCCACGAAATTTTTGCGGAATATTTTTTCTTTTGCGGAACCAACTTTTTCCATCCTGCGGAAAAATTTGTTACGCTGATGTCTGTATATCCCTATATATGTATGTGTTTGGGAAATTTCGGGGGGGGGAGCCCTCGCCCCCTTATATACGCCCCTGATATTACCAGTCAATAGTAGGTTGAATTCCATTTTAAAAAATCGGGTGTGAGTGGTCGCACAGCACAGAACTTTACCTTCGGTAATTGAAGGTTCCGATTTATGCTTTTCACACTAAAATTTTTGTATGTCGATATATATTTTAGTTTTCAGTAGTATTATTTTTTTTTTTTATTTTTATAGTTGATACATTTGAATTCAAGATGTAAAATTTATCTAATCTTATCTTATAGTATTAAATGAGCAAGGTGTGTTTGTAAGCACATCAGTTCTCAAAAACGGCTCCTAACGATTTTTTTTCAAATTTTAAATATATAAGTACTATTTTCGTTACAAAAAATGAAATTACGCTAGGTCTGGTTTTTGGAAATTTTGTTTTTTTGGAATGGGTGCATAAGGTCCGAAGACCTATAATGACCAATAGTCACATGCAGCCAGGAAGAAAATAAAAACAAAAGGAGAAGCATAAAGGGGAAACTCAACTGCGGGAACTGAGAAGATGCCTGTTGAGGTTAGACTTGAAAGTCTGAAGATTGTAGGTTTTGGGGAAGATAGACGCAAGGAGCTTGTTCCAATCACGGGAGGTCATGGGGACAAAGGAAGAATGAAATTGTTTTGTTCTGGTAGTAGTGATCTGAACAGCAAAGGGATGCTGGGACGATGTGTTCCGTGTATATGTTGCATTGGGTGGGATAATTGATTTTAGAGCATTGACCATAATAAGTACCTATAAATTCGGATACTAGCAGTTTACCAGGGCCGGAACTAGGAGATTCTTTAGGGGGGAGGACAAAATTTAATTTGCCGCCCCCTCCTTAAAGTTTTCTATACAAAATTAATATCATTTTGCCTTTTATTTTTTAGTAAATATTTCTTTAATTGCCCCCCCCCCCTCCCCCCTCTGATATCTGCCGCCCAGGGCACATGCACCCACTACCCCACCCCCTAGATCCGGCCCTGTACTTTACCGATGTATTGTTTTCCCAATTTTCTCGAAATACTTTTTAAATATTTCTTTGAAATTTTAAATATTTACTATTTCCAGTATGCAAAACAAAGCCTTTAGGAAAGCACGGGAACTAATACTTTTGCTTTAATGGTGTACTTTTTTAGTTTTTCCAATTTTGTATAAGAAATAACACCGAGCTCCAGCTCGGTCATCCAGGAACCAAACATATAAAATTTGTTGCCATTTCTCCTATCTTTTCTATGCAGTACAAGAGTAAAGTATGCTTCAAACACTTTGATAGCAAAATGAGAATATACATTTTAAAGTACCTGCTTCGTTAGTCAAATCAATTAAAAATAATTTGCTGAGATATAAAACAAAACCCTTTATAGAAAAAGAGACACAAATTGAATCATTTTATTTTTAATGCATTTAATATCCCACAAAAAAATTTCCTCTTCCTGTGTGTTGGATAGACACCCTTGAAGACACCAAATGTGTTTTTTTTCTTTTATTTTTTGTTGCTTTTTGGTTAAAATGAATGAAATCCGTTGAACATTTACGATGTCTCTGAGAGAGAGGAGTGAATAAAGATTTATTCTGTCAGTCTGTCTGTCCATTTCCCAAAGCTGACGTTTTTATCTTGGGTTACCTAGATAAACATCGAAATAAGCCTCTCTCTAGCTCTCTCTCTCTTATTAACTAAATTTTTTTTTCTTCCAACAAAAAAAAAATATATTCACACATACACGCACACAAGCAAGCACCTCTAAAAACATCATATCTTAATGGTATATAAAAAATCTTTTTAAAATTTTAAAAATAAATGAGTTTTTTTTGGCATCTGAGGCCATTTAGACTTTCCTTTTCTTTTTATAAATTAACCAGTGTTTTTATTTTTATTTATAATTAAGGGCGCTTCGACATCATAGGTAGGATTGCTCAAAATGATCGATTAATCGATTATTCGCCGATTATTTTCTCAAAAAATAATCGATTATATTTAAAAAAATAATAATAATCAATTATTTCGATTACTTTTCGGCCGGGTGACACGTATATTAAAAAAAGAAAAAAAAGTCAAATGATTTTCACGGGAAAGGGAAAAAACTTCCAGGAGGAAAAAATTTTCTGGTGGCCGAGGAAAAAATTCCGCCTGACGGCAAAAATTTCGTCTCCCTAAAGAAAAGGTATATATTTCACAGAAAAAGAAAAAAATTCAATTATTTTTTTCATAATCGATTATTTTTTCGTCCGCCCGGACCCAATAATCGATTAATCGGAATAATAATTGTTTTTCATAATCGAAAATAGATTTTTTTTTTCTATCAATATAATCGAGCACCCCTCATCATAGGGCATTTTGCGCCTCCCTATGAAAGACGATATTTTAATAAATAAATACATATTTGCGCCATGAAGACTTAACAAATAATAAACAAATACTGATATGATCATGTGTACAAAGAAAATTCAACAATCTTTATAAATAAAATATATAATAATAAATAATATTTTTACTTTCTCGTACCTCTATATATATGTTAATATATAGAGAGAGAAAGTATTGGATTCATGTCAAAAATTCGATGTCGAGATTTTGATGGATATACACGTTTTGAGGTCCCCTGAATCCAAAAAAGTGGTTTTCGCGACATGGTCTGTCTGTGTATGGGTCTGTGTGTCTGTCTGTGTGTCTGTGAACAAAATATCTCAAGAACAAAAAGAGCTAGGAAGTTGAAATTTTATATTTAAGTTAGGCACCCCCATGGGACGTGACACGAAGCTTTTGAACAAAATCAGCCAAAGAGTACTAGTACTTTACTGATGCACTTTTTCAGTTTTTTTCGATTTTCTCAAAATTTGCTCCAACGATTTTTTTAAAATTCAAAAATCAATTATTTTTTAGATTCTCTATAAAATGTATATTCTCATTTTGTGATTGAAATCTTCTGAAGACCACTTTACTCTTGTTCTTCATAGGAAAGATAGGAATTTCTCCTATGGTTGCTATGGTAACAAAATATAAATATTTTGCCATACTTATAAATTTTACATCTTGAAAATCGAATGTACCGTACTGTCGGAAACTAAATACATGTCGACACAAAAAATCTGGTGAGACAAGCACAGTACACAACTTTCGATTACCGAAGGTAAGAGAAAGTTGTGTGCTGTGCGCCAGTCACACCAGATTTTTTTTTTAACAATCACACTTTTTTTCTCATTCACACAGTCTTTTCGGAAAACTCAGGCCATTTAAGACTTTTACGATAACCGTTATTGATTAATATACATATTTGGGGCTCAGGCATTCTTATTTAAGCCATTTGGTATCCAAATGGCTTAAATAAAATCATCGGACTGCCTGGGGTCTGAACCCGCGATTTTTGGTATAATAGGTAGGCACGCTACCAACTACACCAAGCCCCGGGGGCATTAAATAATATTGATATAACAGTAGAAGATTAATATTAGCTATTATAAAACAAATTAATACTTTAAGGTATTTAAACAGCCCTCGGGCCTTGGTGTAGGGTTTAGCGTGCTAGCCTTTTGTACCAAGAGTCGCGGGTTCCCTGTCTCAGGCAAAGAAATTTATTTAAATTTAATTTGGAATGGGGCATAAATAGCCTTAGATGCCGAAAAAGACCTTAAATAAAAATAATAATATTTTTGATATTTCGCTCCATACAGATATTATATTAATTTTAAACAGGTTTTTATTTCTTTCGAAAACTGAATAGTTTTTGTAAGGGTGTTTAATTGCCAGTCAAAATAAAAAAGAATGAAGGAGAGAGAGAAAGAGAGAGGGAGGTTAATTTACTTGAATTTCCATTAGTGCAGCCCTTTTGACATCAACACTAACAAAAAGACCCTTCTCTTGGGTCAATTAGAGTTCTCCTGGACCTCAATTTGTCATCAGGAAGGGAGAGAGAGAGAGAGAGAGAGAGAGTCTCGTTAGGTACACAAACAGGTTGTGTTGCTAGACTCTCTCATCAATATGCGCTCCACGTCTGTCACCTAACTAACCAACCAACCAACCAACCACTAAAGAAGCGGGGGGGGGGGGCGAGGGGGGTCGACGACATTATCCCGTTAATTTGCACATAGCGATATTGAAATCAATTAATTAAACGATAAAGTTTACGTATAATTATTATTATTACTTTCTCTTACATTTATTTCCTCATTAAAAAGAAAATGTGTATATAAATATTTTTGATGACATCATCATAATTAATTATCTCAGAGAGTGTATTTTCTAAAAACATCGAATTTGTCCTATAAACTACAATATATTGAAATTTATCTACCTTATTAATACAAATATTTATTTAAAGAAGGAGAAAAAATGAGCGATGCAGTTAGTTTAATTTATTCAGGTCCGACTTTTCGGTCACTGAGGAAGGTGTTCCATATTCCCCGACCGACGATTGAAATAAAACTAATTTTTTTCTCCTTCAAATAACATCAGCTATATACCTCCAAATATTTATTTAAATTAAATTTACTAGCCGTTCCACCCGCGTTCGGTGGACTTCGCTTTAATTTAATCATGTGTCACCATTTTTCAGTCAACGAATATCTAATATCTGATTTATGAAGATTCAGTGTATTGTTTTTTTTATTAAGTTCATTTTCGGCATCAAAGGGCATTTAGATCTTTATTTATTTCAATTAGAATGGTAGCCAAATAGTATAATTTTTTTTGTTTTTATTTAAGATGTTTTTCGGCTTTAGAGGCCATTTAGATACCGTCTCTTATTTCAATTGATTGGTAATTAATTCAAATGGAATTTTTTGCTTGGTACGGGAAGCGAACCCTTGAACCCAATCACAAGTAGGGCTGTGCAAAATAATCGATTATTCACCGATTATTTTTGGGAAATATGCTTTTAAAAGATGGGATGAGACTCTTATACTAAAAAATCTGGTGTGACTGGCGCACAGCACACAACTTTCTCTTACCTTCGGTAATCAAAAGTTGTGTTCTGTGCTTGTCACACCAGATTTTTTGTGTCGACGTGTATTTAGTTTCCGACAGTAGGGTACAATTGAATTCAAGATGTAAAATTTATAAGTATGGGAAAATATTTATATTTTGTTACCATGGCAACCATTTCTCCTATCTTTTCTATGGAGTACAAGAGTAAAGTGGTCTTCAGAAGATTTCAATCACAAAATAAGAATATACATTTTAAAGAGAATCTAAAAAATAATTGATTTTTGAATTTAAAAAAAAATCGTTGGAGCAAATTTAGAGAAAATCGAAAAAAACTGAAAAAGTGCATCAGTAAAGTACTAGTACTCTTTGGTCGATTTTGTTCAAAAGCTTCGTGTCACGTATCAGGGGGGGTGCCTAACTTAAATATAAAATTTCAACTTCCTAGCTCTTTTCGTTCTTGAGATATTTTGTTCACAGACACACACACAGACAGACAGACAGACACACAGACAGACAGACCATGTCGCGAAAACCACTTTTTTGGATTCAGGGGACCTCAAAACGTGAAGATCCATCAAAATCTCGACATCGAATTTTTGACATGAAACCAATACTTTCTCTCTCTATATATTAACATATATATAGAGGTAAGAGAAAGTAAAAAAAAGGTCAAATGATTTTCGCGAGACGTAAAAAATTGAAATTTTACTAGAGAAAAAAAAGGTATAATCGATTTTTTTTTTTTTTTTTTTTAATCGAACACCCTTAATCACAAGAGACAAGAACTCTGCTCTGACCCAGTAGCATAATATTATTTTATATATTTTATAAATACCTATCTATATATTCCTATGTGAAACAAAAAAAATTAATTATAAAACAAATTTTATTATTTTTAATTTAAGAAATTTAATTATTAGGCCTATAATTTTAATAATTGCAAAAAGAAGTTGTTCAGAACGTGACAAACGAACACTTAGATTATCATAAATTTATTAATCTCTAAAATTCCTAGTATTTAAAGTTTTTATATCCTCTCACTGCTGTCGTTTAGGTCCTATTAGCTCTGAAGAAGATCTTAAAGAGGACCGAAACTTCAGCAGTGAGAATAAAAGAGAGAGCATCTAATTATAATTTCATTTATATCCCCTCAATTCTGACGTTTCGGTCCTATTAGTTCTGAAGATGATCCTATTTTTCCCTCACTGATGGTCCTATTTCCCCTCGCTGATGTCGTTTCGGTCTCCTATTAGCTCTGAAGGTGGCCCTGAACAGGACCGAAACGTCGGCAGTAAGAATAAGAGAGAGAGTTTAGGACCATCTTCAGAACTAATAGGACCGAAACGTCAGAATTGAGGGGATATAAATGAAATTATAATTCAAAGGACCAAAACGTTAGCAGTGGGGGGAGGGGGGATAAACGAAATTATAATTAGCTGCTCTCTCTTTTATTCTCACTCTAAAACTCTAAAATACCTATTTATTTTGGTGTTTTTTTAAAGGTATTTTTGAGGCCATTTATTTTATTATATTTTATTGGTAAATTAAAAAAAAATAAGTAGAGAATCGAACCCTTGATCTCTCAAGTTCTTTAAGTGAAATTGAAATTCCCGAATAGGCTGGGGCGTCTTACAGCGGAGAAGAACAACAAGTGCGCGGAAGCTCGGATTAGAGACCCCGGGCAATCAACCTGTAGAAAGTCCCTAGAGGCGTTGCATTCAAAAATATATACAAAATGACGGAAAAGGGTTGAAAAAAAAAAAAAAAAACTTGCAGAATAAATATTAAATTCATTCTTGCTTATAAATAGTGCGTAATAAAAAATTTTTTTTTTTGCGTTTTTATAAGGACCTCCCCTCCACTTCCCCCCCCCCTCCCACCCCTAGTATATAATTAAACGTTAATTATTTCGGAATTTTTATTAAATTTTTTTAAAGGTCACCATTCAGATTTATTTTTATAGAATTTTATAATGAGATAAATAAAAATTTTATATTTTTTCCTTGTAGTTTTTTTTTTTTTTTTTTCTCTTCCTAAAGGAATGTTGAACATGAATAATTTCATTTTGATATCTCTATCCATTTAGAGAAAAAGAGATTTTTTTTTTTTTTTTTCGTTGAAATTTCCAAAAAAGGTGAAAAGAACAGACACGCCCAACCTCTCACTCGCTCGCAATTATTCAAAAATAATATTCTGTATATTTGATAAATGGAGAAAACAAAAAAAAAAAAACAAGGGAACATATGTTTTACAATGTAAAATTTGATATAAATGTGTGAATGGCTATAAAGATTTTCTCTTCAATCGATTTCATAATTTCTGTGTGAATAATTTATCTTTTTTTTAATATATTAGACTAGGATCGTTTTCTTTTTTTGAGCTATTAAGGCCATGAGGACTTTTCCATATACCGGTACAAATTATTTTATGAAAAACGCTGATTTCCGGCGGACGTTCATCTGGGTCTCCTATCCAGGGTTTGAGCGCTGCTTGGCATTGCTTTTTTATATTTAATTTGATTAAGGTGCGCGTCTCGGGGTGCTGATTTTGGGAGTTCTCAGCGGCCACAATTTTAAAGATATCGACCTCAAATTTTTTTTTTTAATTAAAGCTATTTAAAATATCTACAAGTTATAGATGCCCTTTTTAAAAGTGAAACTTTTATTTGATCCTCTCAAATTTTTTTCGCTCTTCTATCAGCATGTCGCGTTACAAGCCGTGACGTCACAAGCCGTGACTACAAAAATAGAAAAATTGAAATTTAATATATATGACGAATTATAAAAAAATAATTGTGAGATTTAATTATTGAATTTTTAAATTGATAAAATATAATTTTTAAAATAATTTAAAATGATTCAAATCTTCAATTACTAAATAAATATTGTTCTCAGTTTTTAACATGTATCTATTTTCATTCCCATTTTCCAATTATTAAGTTAAGATTAAAAACGCCATTTTAAAACACTTAATTGAATAATTTTCTGAAAATTGTTAAAAAAGTTTCACTTGCATCGTGCTTTCATAAAACCATACTATGATTTTTTGATTTGTCATGGTAAAAAAAATATAAATATTTTCCCATGTTTATAAATTTTATGTCGACACAAAAATTCTAGAGTGAAAATCACAGAACACAACTTGTGTGCTGTGCGACCAATCACACCAGATTTTTTGGACCGCAAAACGAGTATATCCATCAAAATCTCGACATTGAATTTTTTGACATAAATCCAATGCTTTCTCTCTATTCATATATGAGTAAGAACCATACTAAATAGCCTACGGATGAATTTGTTATTGAGGAGCCTAAATGACTAATTTTTTTTTGAAAAAGTTGGTGATCTCCGTTTTAATGAATGGAAAAGTGAGAGATCACTTTGGACGGACCTATGCATAAAGGAACCAATCGCCATTGCGATCGAGATTGAATTAAGACCGCCATCTTGTAGGGAAAAAGAAGATCTACCTCTTTATTTAAATCACAACATGATAATTCTCTACAACTTTTTTACTTTCTCTTACCTATATGTATATGTTAATATACATCTAATATATATAGAGAGAAAGTATTGGGTTCATGTAAAAACTTTCGATGCCGAGATTTTGACGGATATACACGTTTTGAGGTCCCCTGAATCAAAAAAACAGTGGTCTGTGTGTCTGTCTGGGTTCAATTTAAAGCATGCAACAATTGAGCTACGAAGTTGAAATTTTATATTTAAATTAGGCACCCCGCTGAGGAGTTAAGATATGCTTTTAATCAAAATCGGCCAAAGAGTATCAGTACTTTACTTATGTAGTTTTTCAGTTTTTTTTTCTATTTTCTCAAAAATCGCTCTAACGATTTTGAATAAAATTCAAAAATCAATTATTTTTTAGATGCTCTTTCAAATGTTTATTTTTATTTTGCCATTGAAATCTTCTAAAGACCACTTTACTTTTGTCCTTCATAGGAAAGATAGGTGCGACCAGTCACACCAGATTTTTTGTATAAAACAAGAAAAAAGTCATTGCCTTTGGATTTGTTTACAATTGTGCAAATGAAATGCCCTTTATCTCAGATTTAGGTTAATGGCGCTTGGTTTCTTTATGCATAACATGGTCCAATTATGATACCAGGGCCGGATCTAGGGGGGGGGGGGCAGTGGGGGCATGTGCCCCGGACTGCAGATATCAGGGGGCGGCAATTAAAGAAAGATTTACTAAAAAAAAACAGGTAAAATGATATGAATTTTGTATAGAAAATTTTAAGGGGGCGGCAAATTTTATTTTTTCTCCCCCCTCCTTTAAAAATCTCCTAGTTCCGACCCTGTATGATACTATTTAGTTTTGAAGGGGGAGTGGGGGCAAAATATCGCCAGTTCTATGCTAAATAAAGCGACCTCCTTGACTCCTTTTTACTTTTTTTTTTTTTTTATCTCTTTCCGCGCTCTCTATTTCAAATATTATTAGACATTTATCTCATTAATAAAATATTTGTTTTTTTTTCTCTCTCTCTCTTCTTCATATTTTAATATTATTATAATAATAATAAAGTAAATATAGATTATTATAGAGAAAAAATAACTTATCTTTTATTTAAAAAAAAAAGATTATATTTTTAACCTTGAAAAAGGAAATAATTTAGAAATGTCTTCTCCTATTTAACGAAATAATTAGAAATTAAGCTGTTTTAAGCAGGCACTTGGCCTCTCCTCTGTCATCAAGTGTTGGTTGGATTTTAACGAGTTTATAATCGTTTTAGGTCGGAATCAAAAAAAAAAAAAAAAAAAAAAACATCTAATCAAAATGCACACTGAGTAGGCTAATAATAATTTTATTTGATTTAATCTAAAAAAAGAAATTTTATAAAATATGTTCTTCTTCTACGTATGAAATGTATATTTTTATGTAGAAACTTTATATAGTTTTGGAAATTACACTGTAAAAAAAAATCTTAATTTTAGTGTGTTTTGAAATATTAAATTTACAAATTTCCCTTGTAAATGATATCTACTATGTATTTATCTTCTAAATTTACAAATGTTTACAACAAAAAAACATTTTAAAATTACAATTTTCTTCGAAAAATAGAGTATGTATTGTAATTTTACAAACATTGTAGAGTATTTTTCGTTAAAAATTGTATTTTTTCTCGAAAGCATTTTAGGAATTCTAAAATTATCACACATTTACACTCTAATTTTCAAATGTCATTCTAAAATTACAATACATTTTCATTATAATTTTCAAACGGCTTTCGAAAATTAAATTACATTTGTAAATGGTTTTTGCAAAAACTTAGTACGTTTTTGTATAGGAAATATGCTTCCTAAACATTTGTAAAATTACAAAATTTTTTTTACAGTGAAGATTTAAACTGGTTACCGTGGGCACTTGTTGAAACATTATATATATTGAATATTTCTGAAATTTGATTAATTCTGGAAAAACATTTTCTCTAGGTTATATATTTCAAGAGTTTATTAAATTTAAAATCAAATTAAAAGTTTTATTGAAATTAAAATTAAATTTTAACACTTTATGTACATTTCGGCATTGCTGACATCATCAGAAATGATTGTCATTAGTTTACATTAAGAGAATGTGTTCTTACAAAGTTTTAATACAAAAGGAGTACCGGTAGGAGGAGAATGTTTCAACTAGAGCCAACGGTTAAAATTTAAAATTACTTAATACAAAAGTTAATTTCCAAGTTCCCGCGCTGAGTTTTGGAAACGTCGAGAGGGGGAGATGAGAAGAATTATTCACATTTTTTTTTTTATTTTAACATAAACGAAACACAAAAGAAATAAAAATTCCTTCGTTATTTGAAAGACAGGAAAAAATAATCACAAATCTAGATTTTTTTTTTTTTTTTAATTAAATTCTAAATAAACGCCCTTCTTCTATTTTGGCCTTATCCCTATGTGGCGTGTGCAAAATTAATTTATAAAGAAAGAGTAGAGGCCGAGAGAAAAGCAAGCCAGGTCGGGTCGATCACTTTACTCTTGTACTTCATAGAGAAGATAGGAGAAATGGTTGCCATGGTAACAAAATATAAATATTTTCCCATACTTATAAATTTTACATCTTGAAATTCGAATGTATCGGAGGAAACTAAATATATCTCGACACGAAAAATCTGGTGTGTCAAGCACAGAACACAACTATCGATTACCGAAGGTAAAAGAAAGTTGTGTGCTGTGCGCCAGTCACAACAGATTTTTTAATTTTGTCTTCCCGTTAATTGGTCTCAAACCGTCCAAATCGTGAATCACCGAGATTCTACTGTATTTAATAAAATTAGTTAGAAAAATGATATAAAAACGTTAATATCATCTTTTATACAACCCTGAAGACCCTGAATTACCAATTTTAGAGATCTCTGATTTCATTTATGAATATTAAATAAAAAAAGACGACTTCGTCAGAATTCTAAGAAAATTTTATAAAATTACTCAAGTGGATCATCACTTCTTTTTTTTTTTTCTTTAATCGAATAGAATTTTCTTTTCAAGAGATAGACACACGCGCGCGCGCATTATCATCATCATCATCATCAATTCGACAGCTATTTATGAACATAATTATTCAATTGATGGCTGGCTGCCCCAAATATGGAGAACAAATTCTCCATCTTCTTCTTTTGACAAATGAACATGGGTGTAAATACACTCAATATGTCCGAAATCAATCAGCGAGTTCCTTTTATGGTTCGCTCACCTTTGACCTCGGCGGCGGCTTTATTAAGAAAACTACAAAAAAAATAAAAAAATAACGCAGCACGCGGCTCAATTAAATGATTAAAAAAAAAACTGCTTAACTCATGGTCAAACAGTGAGACTTTAACGCCTAGAAAAGGGAGAATTTCCCTTTCAATTTAAACGATGATGGAGACAAAAGTTTTAATATATTTTTAAGGCATTGGAGGCCATTTAGGCCCCGTCTCTTTTGGGAGCCAAATCAAATGTTTGTAGAATGAGACAAGATGCGAACCTCTGACAAGAACTCTATGCTATAACCCAACGACAATAATTATTATGTTGAGTTTGAAAAGATTTGGTCCAAGAGATGCTTAGAAAACCGGATTTTATTTATTTTCTAGACTAACCGAGCCACTAGACTTCAAACAGAAGAACTTCATTCACCCTCTAAGAAAAATAATACCCTTCTGCATATGTATAAACACTACTAATCAATCAAGCTTAAATAAATAAATAAAATAAATTAAATACCTCTTGGCTCTAATAGTCTTATTTATTTGGCTGTGAAACATATTCCCTCTTGGAGCCTTTACAGAGTCTGT